>JYJE01001346.1:0-47090 GCA_000983655.1 Zymoseptoria brevis
GGGGAAGTGCTTACTGGGGAGAAAGGCGAGGCCGGTTTGGCCTTGTGTGAAACCATATATCGCTGTACCACTGATCAGCTTCCCGTCCACCACTTACGCCGAACAAGCAGGGGTTGATCGAGACTCACGCGGAAATATTACACCATAAGCCTGAAACAAGATGAAAATCACCCCATAGATCAACGACAAATACAAACACACCGCACTGACAATCGGTTCGGTAATTCCCATTCGTATCGGTCGGCCGAGGACTTGCGTGATGAGCTGTCGCGGGGTGGTATGTTTCAATTCCAGAGGGGCGTAGATATTCGCTCCCGGGTTCCGGCGGCGTAGGTCTTTCGCTTGTGACATCAAGATCGCGGGACCGAAAGTCTCCGGGAGGAAGCTGAGCGGAAATGCGGAGGTTGCGGCGAGGATGAGGCCGAAGCTGGGAGGGGGGGGGGGGGGGTTTCGTTAGTTGAGGGATGGTTGGGCTGGGTGGGTGAGGTTTGGGGGACGTTACAGAAAAGGCCATCGCCAACTGTATTCGGCGAGGAGACCGCTCGGTACGGGTCCGAAACAGGGACCCGCGCTGGCGACGACCATGAACCAGGCGATTGAGCGGCCTCTCCACATGGGGTCGTCGAGGACGTCGGCGAAGAGGCCGCCTGTTAGGGAGATGGGGGTTGCGCCGAAAAGGCCTGTGAGTTTTGACGTCGTTAGCCGGGATGCTGACGACGTCTTCTCAAGACAATCCCCCCATGGCGCTGAAGTGTACGGGTACGAGGAGGGATAGAGGCGCACCACGACATACCACTCCAAAACCTCATCACCACCAACATGCCCCAACTATTCGCACCCGCACAACCCGCCATCGCTCCTGTGAAGGCCCAGAAGGTCGAGATGATGATCCATCTCCGGCCGTAGTTCTCACTGAGTGGAGCCCATAGCACTGGGCCAACGACGTAGCCGATCAGGTATACGGAGTTGGGGAGGACGAGTTGTAAGTCATCTGTGACGTTGAAGTGGCGAGCCAGTTGAGGCGAGGCGAGGGAAGGGAGGGAGCTGGCAAGAGTGGAGTTGAGGACGACAATGGTTCCGAGGACGATGATGAGGCATTTCCGGGAGAAGGACCAGTTGTACGGATTGGAGGGATCTTTGGGAGGGAAGGCGTGGATTTTGATATCCAAGGAGGTCTTGAGAGAAGACACCTTTGGCGGAGAGGAGCCGGACGATGGGCTGGGAGACATTATTGCTGGATGGTTTCTTTACAAATTGTGGTAGATCGAAGAGGCCTTACAATGGGCTTGTTTGCAGAGGCTGGAATCCATGGTCCATGTCTTGTAGAGGAGAGGATGGCGAGGTGAGGTGTATGCAAGAGGTGATGGTCGTTGAGCTTCCTTTAACCGGTCTCTCCTCTCGTCCTCGGCTCGACTGCCGAGCAACCGTTCAGCTTGAGTAGTTGTAAACGAGAAAAAACGGTGGCTTGTAGACCTGGCGCGGGATAACACAAGAGGCCCTCGAAAATCGACGCCGATGCTCTGCGATGCCGAGCGTATCTCTCAGAGCTGTGTGTAGTAGGTACTCGCCTTCCAGTAGCTTGCTTTTCTCGGAACTGAGTACGTGCAACGTGATGAATTGATCGCGTTGATGATAATGTGTGCATTGTTATGAGAAGGCCGCGCCAACTGGGCGACAGGCATCTCCTGCTTCTCGGTCGTTCATGAAGAGTCGAATTTCCCGGAATCAAGCGATCGTTGTCGAGCAGGGCATGATCCTTGCCAGCTTAGAACTACTAAGAGCTCGGGAGCTCGACAGTGCAGTCCTCCCGCTTCAATCATGTCGAGCTCGCTTGCGCAATACTTCTCTGGCAATCGCAACCCAACGCCGTTTCATGCTCGAACTATCGTCGAGACGGACAGGAGTCGAAATCCTTCAACATGAGGCTTCGACGTCATTTGGAAGGTCTTCTCAAACCGTGGCATGTGTCGCAGGGATCCTTTGTCCTTTGACAGCTTGGAGGAGAGAGGCAGCTCGGACTTTTGTCAACATCGGCCGCTGGTATCTCGTCTTCCGTGGTATTTATTCGAAAGACCTCGGACGAATGATACTCGATGCGATTGGGGAAGCTGTTCCTGATGCGAACTTGCGAAGCGACCAATCTCAGTGGGGAAATGGCGACACATCCCTGCTCTCGATCGTCAAGCTTTCTCGGCTCCACTCCCTTGTTCCTTGGCGCGTGCGTGCGCGGCCGATGTCTCGATTGGGTCGACGGCAGGGAGCTAGTTCTAGAGCTAGAGCGCCACAATCTTTTGAAAGAAGAGGTCGAGATCGGACGGGACTTGAGATCACACCTCACATGGCACCATTGCTCTCTCCTTCTTCTTCTTCTTCTTCCCCTCCTGTATTCAGACCTCACTGTCGCTGTATACCATGAGAATGCTACTACTGTAGACCAGTACTGCACTTCCCCCACTCTCGTTTGCACAATAACTACAACCCCTCGATTTCGCCGACTATGCTCCGCGACGCTCCTCAGCCCTACAGCTAATCAGCACAACAACGAGAACATCCTCAACGTGGCCTCTTCAACACCATAGCGCGACTGCTCTTCCCTGACGACATGGGCAAAAAGGACCACCAATACGGCCTCGTCTTTGACGCAGGCAGCTCTGGCACTCGCGTCTACGTCTACTCCTGGCTCAAAGCCGCCGCCGCGCGCCGAAAGGCTGACCACGATCATCTCGAACGACTCCCCGAAATCAAATCGAAGAACAAATGGGTGAAAAAGGTACATCCGGGAATCTCAACATTCGGCGAGAAACCCGAACTGGTGGGAAGCGAGCATTTGAAGGCGCTGGTGGAATTCGCGCTGGATATCGTGCCGAAGAAGGAGGTGGAGAATACACCCGTGTTTTTGCTGGCGACGGCGGGCATGCGACTACTGCCAAGTGATCAGAGATCTGCGGTATTGTCACACGTCTGCTCGTATTTTCAGCAGAACACGAATTTCCTGCTCCCGGATTGCGATGCGCATGTGCAGGTCATTCCAGGCGAGACGGAGGGACTGTACGGATGGATTGCGGCGAATTATCTACTGGGAGGATTCGACTCACCGAACCATCACGATCATGGAAAGGGACATCACACGTATGGATTTCTGGACATGGGCGGTGCGTCGGCGCAGATTGCCTTTGCGCCCAATGCAACCGAGGCAGAGAAGCATGCGGAGGACTTGAAGCTGCTCAGGTTGAGAAAAGTGGATGGCACGGCGTTGGAGTACCGGGTGTTTGTGACGACATGGTTGGGATTTGGAGCGAATGAGGCGAGGAGGAGATATGTCACGCAATTACTGGAGGCGTCGCCCGATGCGCACGAATTACCGGATCCGTGTCTGCCGGTTGGAATCACGATAAAGAAAACCGGGGAGGAGATCGAGCCGGGGTCGGAGGATTTGATATCTGGCAAAGAGCCGCATTTGATCGGAACGGGAGACTTCGCAGAATGTCTGAAGAGGACGTATCCATTGCTGGAGAAAGAGAAGGAGTGCATAGATGAGCCATGTCTGCTGAATGGTATACACACCCCGGCGATTGACTTTGGCGTCAACCACTTTGTCGGAGTATCGGAGTACTGGCATACAACACATGAGATCTTCGCCATGGCACACAAGGACAAAGCGTACGACTTCCAGACTTATCAAAAGCAAGTTGCCGAGTTTTGCTCGCGAGATTGGAAGAGCATCGAGAAGGACGTCGCAAAGCAGAAGTGGGGCCACAAAGTCGATGAGAAGACAGTGGAAGAAGTCTGCTTCAAAGCGAGTTGGCTCATCAGTATGCTGCACGAAGGCATTGGCGTTCCTCGAGTCGGCATCGAAGCGAGCGCAGGAGTCTCCACCAATAAAACCACCAAAGTTATCGAAAAGGCCAAAGACCGCGGCTTCCTCGACCCATTCCAAGCAGTCGACGAAATCGACGGCAAAGAAGTCAGCTGGACACTCGGCAAAATCATCCTCTACGCCTCCTCACAAATGCCCGCCGCAACAGGCGCCATGGCCGTGGGCTTCGGCAGCAACGTCAAGGGCAATACCCTCCCCTCCGACTTCCAATTCCCCAGTGGGACGCGTCTCGCAGCCAACTCCTCTCTGCCTTCCTCCTCCTCTTCATCCGGCGACGACTGGCACGACCGCCTCCTCGCCTCGTCCTACTCCCGCCAAATCCCCGGCATCCTCATCTTTCTCCTCATCCTCGCCCTCGCAGTCTACCTCTACTGCGGCCGCGAACGCCGCCTCTTCATCTGGCACAAATTCACCGGCGGTCGCAAATCGCACCCCCATACCAGACGTCCCGGCGGCGGCGGCGCCTTCCCCTCCCTCTCCAACAAACTCTTCGGCACATCCCCCTCCTACGACCGCGTGCTCGAAGAAGCCGATCCAGACGACTTCGAACTCGCACCATACACATCCCACTCCTCTTCTTCCTCTCTCGATAGCGCGGAACATCCCGACCCCACCCTCCTCGAATCCTCCCTTCGCACCGGTCGGACTTCCGGGCTCGCCACACCGGGTGGCGCACGCGGTCTGTCGCCTGATCAATTCCGCTCCTCACCGAAGATTAAAGGTGGATACTTTGACGCTGCTTCTGGTGCGCAAGTGCATTCTAACATTGGGATGGCGATGACGCCTCCACTTGGTGGGGTGGGGTCGCATGGATTAGGGATATCGGCGTTTGAGAGGGGTGGACTCTTGTCGAGGAGTGAGAGTCGGGAGTTTTTGAATGCGGGGCCGGGATCGGGGTTGGGGAGTAGGTCAAGGAGTCGACGGACGAGCCCTACACGGCGGACGAGTCCGTTGACGCCGTTCAAGGAGAGTTTGGAGTGAGGGTTTGAGGAGTGGGGTTGTACAAATGTCGTCTCTTTGGTTATTGGTACTCGTGTTCAGCGTTGGTGTCGGAGGCGTTTTTATTTGTTTGGTCGCTGGGCTGGTAAGGCGGCGGGCAGACTTTGGGCTTCGCTTTCATTGATAGGAGTGGCTTTCATTGACACGAGTGTGGAACAGAGCATGGATTTGACGGAGGGTTTTCGTACGGAGATTTGAGCCTGACAGGAGATGGATGGATGTTTCGATTGACGGTAATACATGCCACATCAAGGTCGTTCTCCATCCGTCGGTTCTTGCCGGCCCAACTTTGGAGCCTATACAGGAGGTGTACAGTGCTAGAAGCACGAAGTACAAAGGAGCAGAGTCAGGAGAAGAGAAATACCTTCTGCGTATCTGCACAACCGTGACGTCTGGACAGCCCTACGAATACAAGTGATCTTGAAGTTGACACCTGGAGCCCGGCGTCCTCTAATATCGACGGAGTCTAAGGTATTCCTGTGCGCTTGCTCGACTCCGTACGAGACGAATGCATGCTTCTCTCTCGTAAGGTGATCCTCCTTGATCGTACTTGCTGCTAGTTGGGAGTCGGCGAGCTGTGCTGTATTGCGGGCCAGAGGTCGTTCGGAAGGCCTTCGATACAGGCTGAGAAGGACCTTGGGCTTTCCGACGGCTGCAGCGTGTCCCATGATTTCACAACTTGTGATGGTCAAGTACGTGTGCTCACAATAGCAAGGAAGACCCAACATGTCAGTGGCATTGGACGCATCGGAGTGCGGGCCGCTCACCGAAGCTAAAGACCTCCACGCGCTCGCATGCTCCCGCATATCGACATCATGTCCGTCGATTTCTGCCAGAGCTGCCCGAAATGCATCGTAAGTCGATCGATTGCCGCGGAGGTTGGATCTGCTCGTGCGGTGCGAATGAATTTTGGACCGAGAGACTGACTGCGTGCTGACGGCAGTGCAACTGTACTTTGCAGAAGAGCTGCCAGATCTTTCCGGCTTGTTGGGGTGGCCGAGACAGAAAGTATCTGATTTTGATCATGGTGACAACGTTGGGTGCAGTAAATCGACAGGAAGAGTAAGGTTGGCAAAAAAGTTCTTCGGAGCGAGAAGCAGGAGGTCCTTCCTTTGAAAGCTAAGTCAGAAAAAGTGCAGGAGCCCTCCTTCCGATCAATTGTCCCAAGGCAAAATGTTCCGAAACACAACCTTCGTTGCAACACCGCGGGCGCTCGGCCTGCCTTCATCCTTATGAGTCACAGTGTGGCGATCGATCGCTCACCGCACGGGAGGCCTAGTCGACCTTGCATGCGGCTGCCGGTCCAGTATCGTGCCGCGGGACTCACTCGATCTACCTTAATTGCACCAGGAGCCGACATAAGTGCCAAGTTCGTATTCTGGCAGGCATCGATGGCACTGTTCGGGCGTCCTATACCCCGGGCAATCGGTGTCGACGTCGCAAACGTAGAGACGTCCGCATCCTGACGAGCCCGAGCGCTCGAAGACCTCGTTCTGGCAATGGTCATTCATTTAGCATGAGACGGGACTCTTAGCGCAGAGTGATGAGGTAAGCAGTGAAGCACTCACCGCCGAGTTTGGGGATTTGGCAACGAGGGCATTGACGGCGACAGTAGCGGCCAGCATGCTGATAATTGCGAGACGGAACATTGTTGCTGGATCGAAAGACGTCGAGGTCAAGGTGGTGGTATAGTGAAGAATGTCGTCGTGGAGCAATGGAGTATTTGCGGATCGCTTCGTGGTTGATGGCGATTGTAGCGGAGTAAGTGAATGCAGTTGGAGTACCTTCTCAAGCGCGGGAGAACTGGCCCTATATACGCTTCTGCCACCTCTCAATGCGAGGCTCGCTGTATCAATTGCCGACGGAAAAGACGGTGAACGAAAGAACTGCCAAAGGGCCTTGAACATGTCAGATCGGTCGTGCCCCTGTTATAACGTATGAGCGGACAAGTCCGACCCCGGCCAGCCAATAAAGTAAATTTTAAGTATATCTCTTTTTGCATCTCCATGGTGTAAGAGCAACTTCTTCGCGTGGTCGCCTCCCTGTTAGGCGGGCCAGGTCGATAGCGTAAAATCGACAAGGTAGGTGAGCTCCTACAAAACATGGGATCACCTACCCTAGTAGATACCTACTCTAGCCTCCACCGGCTGAACCTCCACAGGGACGTCCCCTACATAGACGTGTAGCTCGTATTCTGCATACGAGAATGTCCATTCATATGGCATCCGCATCGTGCGGGCCTGGGGCAATAGCCTGTCGTGCAGTCCGACGTCTGCGCTGCCGAGATGATCATGCGAGACTCGTATCAATCCACCGGTTTCTGAAAGTTAATACACCCTCTAGCGCTGCGCGCCGACGACTTCGTGTGGAGCCACATCAGCACTAATGCCATGACACGGACGGAAACTGGTTTGTGGTGTGTGAGGGTTCACATTGCCCTGTACGATAGGGAGCCCTCGACGGAAAATCACATGTCAACTCCAAGTTTTGCTTCGAGGACAAGGGGCATCTTTCGGCAGTTGGCGAACGAAACCCGTCTGGCGGTGAAAGCCGACAAAATCCATGGCCTGGCCCAGTGGCCTCATTCAACGCGGATTGGGCCAGTCCAGACCTAACCTCTTTATTACAGCCCTTGCTGCTCCGGATCGGATAAGGTATTGTACTTGTCGGCTGTTCGAATTCTGCACATCGAATTCGAGCTTTCGAAAGGAGCGCACTGAGAAGGAGGTAGGTCCAGACCTACTCTGCTCTACGAAGCACAAAGGCAGACAGATCAAGTATCATTTCGAACCGTGGACCTCAACAGCGAAGCCCGTCAGCCGTGAACTTTGAAGCTCAGCCGTGTCGTCGGCTTATGCGCTCCGAGTTACTCCCTGCACGTGGCGCTTCTGTCACATGCTTCCTTCCCTTCCCCGGCCATTACGTTTGCAGTCGCAGAAGTGGTCCGGAGTCGTCGTGGCCACGAGAGAAGCACGCATTCTGGATCGAGGCGACGGGGCTTCATTTGATCAGTTCCCTGCTGCCAGTCGTTCGTCTTCAAATTACCAACAGATCACCAGGGCGCTGCATATGTGTGCCTCAGGCTGCACAGCCAAATAAACCACCACCATCTTATCTTCACCCTCACGACTGCACCGCGGAGTCCATCCGAGCTGGTCTACAGCAGTCCTGTGATAACTGCTCTTGTCGAAGATGAAGAGTGGCCTCTGAGCGGGACTCTGAAACGTGCGGAGTGGAGGACTTCTTTGATGCGGACCTATCACAATGGCTTTGCTGCGGCGACGTGACACCTGCGGGTCAGTGCCAGCGTCACCATAAAAAATTCGCAAGAGCGATGATGTCCACTCTCAAGAAGAAGGCACAATTCGTGATGGGCTCTTTTCACATTCCAGCCCTCCGTTCTGTGTGCGACTCGAGTCGTTCTCCCATCTGCACGGACGGAAAATGCAGGTGTGTTTCACAAGCAATCTTGGAAACGACTTGACAGCCGTTCCCTGAATCATGACGAGTTTTGTCAAAAGACGACCGAACGAAAGACGACCGTCGCCCCAGGACTCTGGAACACGCTCCATCATGAATCGGCTTTACTGGCTCGGCCGCATCGCAGTCGCAACGTGCTGCACTCTAGCATTGGTCCTGCTCTTTGTATGGCATCGAGAGTATAACCCTGCGGCCTGGCATGACCCTGCCGAGCCTAACATTGCGCGGGAACCCTTCAACAAGCCTTTGCCTCACATCCGCCGCATTGCTTGTAAAGGACCCCGAGGCTTGCGCTTGGATGACCGGGACTCTCGTGACCTACAGCGGCCTCTAAAAGCTCTGCCCGGAGCCCTCAATGTCACAATCTTCCCACGGCCGACAATCGGCTCATACGAAGAACTGGGACTGGAGGAGTCGTGGATGTCCTTTGCGCAACGATATGGACCTTATGGCTATGGCGAGCAGGAGACCTCGTACGGCTTTCCGAGAGTTATTTGGAACAAGGTCGACTGGGGCGCACTACAGACGGAGTGTTTGAAAGACAATGAGCGCATGTTTGGCGCAACGAATTACAGCATTGGCGAGAACAGATTTCAACTTCAAAACGAGAGCACTGAGCCCATCTTACCCCCAGCATCGAGGACAGGTCGTCACGCTATCGTGATGCGGACATGGAGTACTTATGTCTACAAAGATGAAGACTACTGGAATCTCCGATCGATCATCAATGAAGCCAGCCTGGCGACTGGAGGGAAGTAAGTTCCGATATTTTATCACTCTTGCTGAGGTCAAATTTCACTGACGCAGACGACCTTCAGGTACAGCGTCATCTTGCTCGTCGATGTCAAATGCAAAGGCTGCGAGACTATTCACAGCGACCCAAGCAAATACCAGCGGGTACTCGAGGAATCCGTACCAAGAGAGTTTCGCAACATCGCCGTCCTGTTCCATCCGAAACTCCAAGAGAGCTGGTACGACAAGATCGGAGAGTACAAGTGAGCAGTTCGAAAAGCCTGTTGGCCTTCCACGTTGCGTGCTGACACATGTGTAGACCGTTCTGGCAGATCATGCAGCCTTTACAGCTGCTTGCGCACTTCTACAACGACTTCGATCATTACTGGCAATTCGAAATGGACACTCGCTTCACGGGCCACGTTGGCAACATGCTCGAGGCGTTCGATCGATTCGGGGCAGCGCAGCCGTACAAGCAAGCCCTGGAGAGGGCATCGTTCGCCTACATTCCGAAGATACACGGTACATACGAAAAGTTCACCGCTGCCATCGACGAAGCGAGCAAAGGAGGTAGCTCAGTCTGGGGTCCCGTCAACGTCAAGAACGTGCAGCCCATTGGTCCTACGCCACTGTTGCAAGATCCACGGAACGGTTCACTGGAATGGCGAATCGGAGAAGAAGCCGACCTCCTCGTACTCGGCCCAATCACCGACGTCCGCACCTCACACTGGCCATTCGGATACTGGCGCACTGGCGACCTCAAAGACTACGACAACCTACCACGGTACCTGACAACCCCTGCACAAGCACGAGCGTCGTGGGAACTGCTCGAAGGCATCCACCGCGCACAACACGACCACGGCATAGCAGTAGCCAGCGAGTCAACTCTGCCCTCTTTCGCAGTATGGCTTGGCCTGAAGATCGTCTCAATGCCAATCCCCAAATTCCAATTCCCCGAACGAGACATCTTGGAGCTATCAACCGTCATGAACGGCGAAGGCTATGGCGACGGAATCGCGAGAGGCATCGATCTGCCGTTCTTCGTCCGGCCGTTGACGTGGAGTTGGTGGAGCTCGCTATGCGATCCGGTGTTCGAGCGGTGGATGGGACTGCAGCCGAAGCACTACAAGGGAGATGGTGGAGAGCATACGCATCCGGAGTATGTGGAGGTGCCGAATGAGTTGCCTTGGTTTATGGCGGAGGTGAATGGGACCGTTTATATGCCTGGGGTGAGTGGTCTTTCTGTCTGATTGATGTTAGAGTGGGCCGGTATTGACTTTTGCGGTGTAGGTGTTGATGCATCCGAGGAAGAGCAATCACTACAGGGCGCCGGAGTGAGGTTCGTTCGAGCTTGTACAGAACAGCGTTCTGCGGGAAGAGCATATATGCGAGGATGTCTGCTTTGCCGCTTCAACAATTTCCATTCCTGACCATTAGGAAGTCGCCTTCCTCGAAATTTCATTTGGACACAAATCGGTCGTTGCTGCGAAGCTCACGCTCAAGGAGCCGATCCCAGATACTGACTGGTCGTCTTCGCTTGCAGGATCGGCTTTGAAATACTGCGTGCTTGGTGTTTGTCCCTGGTCCTCAACGAAGAGCCCAGGCTTGCCGGCCTACAAAGAACGACTGTCACCTAGCCCTTGAACGGCGAGCTGGTCGGCATGGATTGGCGTGGCATGCCTGCTTGCTTTGCATTAGATGCCACGTCTCTTTGAATGACGCAGGATCTGATTATCAACCTCTTTCGCCAATACGAAGGAGCGCTGGCAAGACTGCTGCTCCTGTTTCCAAGACAGCACGCCGGGATGACCTGTCCGATGCACTCATCAACTGTCCTTTCCTCGCTCATATCGGTCCGAACGCACGTCAAGCAGGGTCATCGCAATCGAACATGTCCAGGCTGCGATGCTCGAATACAAATAGCGGCATGCATACCATATCAGTCACAGGACATCCTTTCGCATCTGCCGAATTGGTGGTATAACCCTTCCGACCGTCCACACTGCGAACCAGAGCACGCAGCTAGGAATTGGGTACAGGCCTGATCTTATGCATGCGCAATACAGCAGCCTGTCGCTCGTTTGACATTGGTCTCGGTCCGGGCGTCGCTTCTCGTCGAATGTAAGCCGGCCAATGCAGATGCGGTGCGCTGGGCCACGAGGCGTCGCTGGGAAACCTTGTCAAAAGAGCATGCGCTTCGGGCTATTGCCGCTCTTTGTACGACACGATGTTCATGTGAGTGCAGACGCAGGTCGATCGGCGCTATCATGCTGGTACGACAAATTGGCGTGCCAACGTGGTCAAGGGTTTACTGTATGCGGACGCAGCGGCACATACATCGACAGCTCGTCTTCAGCGCTAAGTGGACCACTCCCTTGCAAGCAGGACGTCGACCTTCGGCAACTCCAGCCCCCCGACTCCCACAATGATGCGAGTAAGAGCTGTTTCAATAGTGCTCTTTGGCTCACAATTTCCAGGCGCGACGCTACCAGGCTACTGACTGATTCGCCCATCACGGTGGTCTATCGTCAGCGCTTCGCTACTCAACGATAGAGATACACAATCCGAATCTTATGTAACGCAATTCACGCAGGCGATGAGCTGGGTGGATGTAATCACCTCTTGTCGTCGCTGATTTCTGGGTTTCCTCCACGACCATCTTTGCTGAGAGGAACCTCAGCGGTCTCGACGATAAGGCGTGTATCCGACACAAGTTACGGCTATGTCTTTTGCCAACTGGCGGCCGAGGAAATCTCCCAGTGGTGTGTGTATAGCCCATGTTGTAGATGGTGCTTGTACGAGTTCGTCTTGAATTTGCGTTCCTACGGTACGAGAGGTCATCTTCTTATACGCTGTGGTCTGTTGGAGTTGTATCGCATTTGCGGCTCTGTTGCCTCACTGCCTGAATGAGCGAGCAAGGGGGTGATCTGGCCAGGAAGTGGTCTCCAATATCTGGTAGCTTGCCTAGAGATTGTAGTACAAGCCATGTTGGCTCCATTGCAGCCTCCAGAAGTCGTCGGTATGGCGCGCTCTGTGGCGGAGGCGGAGGTGGAGGGCAATGATGAGGCTTCAGCTAGCTGAGCTCTCTTTTGTGTCTCGCGTTTCGAGACAGGGACATGGTCTGTGCGCCCTCGAATGATGCTCCCTCCCGATGTTCAGATATGATGGATTACTACTTCGTTCCATCATATCACACCTTCTTCCTTTCAGCTCGTCACACTGAATCTGCATCGGGATTCGGGATAGGATCATGCGCATGCCGCGCTTGGAGAGCATCGACACGATTACAGCGCTTGGCGGAGCTTGCCTGTTCTTCTCGCTTTTTGTGCAGCGCTCATTCGACCAGCAATCCGAATTATACTCTGAGATACTCTGCTGGACGTTACTCCCGGTCCTACTCCGAGCTCGAGAAAGGCTCTTCAAGACCAGCAGGTACCAAGACTTGTCCGGCGATTCCGACCTGAAGCCGACTCTCCTCAACAATCTATGGCTCTGGGCGATCGCGGCAAGTCTGGCTATATCATGCCTGTACCGATCAGAGCTCGGGATAGTGGAGCTGCAGCCCGCGTTGACGCCAATAGTACTGATAGTCCAGACATGGATTCAGTTCGAGAGTTTTGCGTCAAAATTACCTCTCCTTTCAGGCACTGCGTTATGCGCCGTGGTGGGCATGCTGAGCTTGTCGAGCGGTGACATTGGCAGCTCGGCATTGTCGCTTGTTGCAGTCTTACCTCAGCTGCTTGTCCACATTGCTCTCCTACCTAAGGAGGTGCTCGGATTGTGTAGGATTCCTGTCATCAGCGATGAGGGAAAGGACATCTCACGTCTTTGCTGGAGGATTGTGGCCACGTTGGCCGTGGTTGCTGGGATTTTCTTGGGAGTCTTCGGTCTCATCATACCATCTATGATACATACAATAGGTACAGGCATGGCGAAGGCCATTTTCTGGTTCTCCCTCCTGCAATTGGTACGTTCTCCGCAGTACAACGTTGGCCTGGCACTGATCTCGATCACAGAGACGACACGCTCCGTGGTATGTTGCCCCTGCCATCGAGAGTTTTGGCCTTGTCGCTTCTCGTGACCCATACGTCCAGTCGTCTGAAGCCCATGCTGTCTTCAATGTGGTGGCTTCAGCCGTCACACTCGCGCAAGTCGTCTACATTCTGCCGAAAGAAGCCAAGGCCAGACATGGTCTTTGGATCTTTATGCTCGCATCAATCGTGCCATACCTGTTCAACTCGCTGGCGATCAGAGGCAGCGTGACGGCCATCTTGCACGACCACCCCATCGAGCACCTGGTGAACAATGCCAAGGCCGACTTTGAAGCATTACTACAACAGCAGTCCAAAGATTTCACATCAGCTCAAAACGAATACCAACGCAGATACAACATGGAGCCTCCGCCTGGCTTCGAGGACTGGTACAACTTTGCAAAGGCACATAACTCCCCCATCATCGACAATTTCGATACCATCCACGACTCAGTCTCGCCCTTCTGGAGATTGAGTGGCAACGAAGTCTTTCGAATGATGAGGCGTGCTCGATCATCAACGCCTACCGAGCTCTGGCAGTGTATCGTTGGAAGTAATCCGTCGCAGACCACTTGCGCTCATCATGAACATCAGTTCGACCGGCACATCAGCCTGTTGTTTAACCAACTCCTCGGTGACGAATCGATAAAGCTGCCGGGCGTCAAAGTCCTGGTCAACGGTCTTGACGAGCCTAGTATAATGATCCCACCAGAGTCGTTAGGCACCGGCGTAATTGGAGTGGATGGGCATTTCAACCTGACAGTCATGTCACGACGGCCTGTTTGGGAAGATATTACTAGGCACTGTTCATCAAAGCGAAGGGACGCGAGCCCTCCGGAGAAGCCGGGGACTTTCGGCATGCCCTTTGTTACGGATAAATCGTCAAACATGGACCTTTGCCAGCATCCGGAATACCAAACAACCCATGGTCTCCTCCAACGGCCCTCGTCCTTCTCTCTGATCGAGGAGCCGCTTCCTGTCCTATCGCCGGGCGTGCCATCAACCATGGCCGACATCCTGTATCCGAGCGCAGCTTACATAGAGGAGGAGTTCCAATACGACGAGACACACGATCCAGACTGGGAGCACAAGCGGAACAACCTCTACTGGGCCGGATCCAACACCGGCGGCTTCTCAACCGACGGTCAGTGGAGATTCTTCCACCGACAACGATTCGTAGCACTGGCACAGAACCTGGAGCAAAAGTCACATATTTATCTCCGGAAAATTGGGGAAAGCGTCCAGCGTGTAGGATCAACATTCCTCAACGCCAGGCTGTACGATGTCGCGTTCACCCGGATATTTCAATGCGAGAGAAGTGCCTGTAGGGGTCAGAGGACTTACTTCAGAAGAAAGCCCTGGGCGGACAGGTACAAAGCACTTCGATCACGACTGGCATTCGACCTCGATGGTAATGGCATCAGTGGGCGGTACTATCACCTTCTCGCCTCGAAGTCTGCACCTCTGAAGCAGACTCTTCTCCGAGAATGGCATGACGATCGGCTGATACCGTGGGCTCACTACATTCCCGTCAGTCAGTCTATGGACGAGCTTCCAGAGCTGGTCAACTATCTCATATCGAGCGAGATCGGACAGCAGAAGGCGAAAGAAATTGCAGAGCTTGGTCGAGATTGGCATGCCAAGGCATTTCGAGAGGTCGACATGACTATATACGTCTATCGCCTTCTGCTTGAGTTGGCTAGACTGCAAGATGTGAAGAGAGCAGCATCAGTATCTGCGAA
This sequence comes from Zymoseptoria brevis, assembly GCA_000983655.1. NCBI lineage: Eukaryota > Fungi > Ascomycota > Dothideomycetes > Mycosphaerellales > Mycosphaerellaceae > Zymoseptoria > Zymoseptoria brevis. The sequence continues at coordinate 14,862 of JYJE01001346.1, forward strand.
GACTGGACTGTATTCGAAGCCATGAACTGCTCCAGCTGGCGATATCACGATACATATGTACAATAAACCAGCCCACCAGTGTATCCCATCCCTACTAAAACGCCGACGCTATGTCCGAAAATCATGAATGTACAGTGTAGCCTCATCTTGCGATCGTCATCGGTCGTTCGCGGTTCTCGTAGTCCTCCAGCTCCACCGTGAGCGGCAGAATGCCACGCAGCTGCCCCTCGGAAGGTGCAAATCCTTTTGCATCAACGATTTTGTTTACCTGAGGCGTGATTTTTATGCTGTGCGCACTGCTCAGATCTCCTTCGTCCCAAAAGACGGGCTTCCCAACGCGGACGACTTTCTCCTCGTCAGCAGCTTTGCCATCTGCGAGCGGCGTGAACTTGGTTGGATCCTGCTCCGGTGGCGCACCAAATGGGTCATATTCAGGATCATCATATCGGCGAGGGATCTAAGATGCTTCCCAGCGACGCTTGAGTCGAAGCTCTGGCAGCTCTCTCCAGGCTTTGCTCACAACAGCTTGCTCAGCGAAAGGCTTGAAATAGTGAAACCTGTGTTTATGATGATGACGTGACGCCGTCTTGCTCGCTCGTGCTGCGGCGAATCGGCGAGCCTGGCTGGGATCCTCAGCCGCGCGGTCATCCTTCAGATGCTGAACCAGTTGTGTGAGATACTTCGGGTGTGCTCGAATGGCCTGCTGCATGACCTCCTCGAAGGCAGTCCTCTGTCCGCATCGGGAGCACAGGTTGAGCATTGATGCAAAGGTTGGCAAGTCCACAACTTGCGTCTTCCACCCTCTCTCGTCTTTCTGTCGGGTCGCCTTGGCCTTCAAAGCCAATATGGCGGTCCATACCCGAAGACCTGCTGCCCAGTCCTTACGCTCCGAGCAATCCTTCAACAACGGCTGCAGCCCACTCATAGACAGTCCCCAACCTTCTTCCTTCATGGCCGCGCAGATCTTAACCGCGGCCTCAAAACCGCTGAATTTGATGACACCCCTCACAAGAGCGTTGAACACCATTGGCGTTGGTGAAGGCAATTGGATCACTCTTCCATTCTCTCGACGTAGTCGACCCTGACTCACTGGTGTGATGTTGATATGAGGTGTCGCGGTATGTAGCCCACCGAACTGTCCGCGCATTAGGAGAAGCCAGTGATGGAATTGTTCCGCATTGTCCGTGACCGAGTAGTAGTTGAGTATGGCCGCAAGAGAAACCTCGTTCGTACGGATCTGCGTACAGCGAAAGGCATTGATGCAGTCCTCCACCAGCCGCTTGGTCCCGATGTCTGATAGACCCACGATCATGGTGTTAAAGGTGTCGACATTTGGCGGAGCAGAAGACAAATGCAGGTTGTGATAGATTTTGGCCAGTACAGCTGGTTGCGACAACTCGCGACGGCGTCCACAGTTGAACAGTTCCTCTAGACATCTGTTGAGATCGTAGGTGGTGCGATGGAACTCACCCTCATCATCCTGCCGATATTTGCACAACGGTACATCTTTTTCCGACCTGTTCCAGGTTTGGAACTCCAGGTCGGCACTCTCACCATTCATTGCTTCTCCATCTCTCAACGAGTATTGACCTTTCATTTTCATGATTCGATACAAGTCGGTATGTTTCTTTTGTAATGCAATGTCGATCATTCCCGAGGGTTGCAGCATGACTTCGGAATACGAGTTGGGAACTGCTTTCGCCGCTGCTTCATGCCAACCTCGTCGATGCAACTCCGCGAAGAACTCCAGCTGTAGTGTGTCGATACTGAGCTGTACCCTCTCAAGCTTTCTCGGTACCCAGCGTAGCAGCATGGCCTTTCGCTTCCGTTCATCGCTGGCGTATATCGATTGTGGTGGTAGATTGCCATCGTACCTTTCCTGACCTGTGCTCACAGGCCACTCTGGCATTGCCTGTCTGAATGCTGTACTGTCAAAGTTCTCTCGCATCTCCTGGTTCGCGACAATGTCCTTGTCCATGGCCTCCTGGAACTCCTTGTCGGCGTCATCGACTTGACCCAGCTCTTGCTTGACCTCTGCGATGGCCTGATTCCATTGCTCTCGTCGTTGCTGCTTGATGCCCAAATCCAATGTCGCCGCGACTGCGAAGATGCCAGAGTACCACACGGTCGATGTCGTCCAAAATCGTGGCGCTCGTCTGATCGCGGTTCCAGCTGCTCGGCGTGAGACAGCATGGGCAGAAGACACGCATTGCGGGCAGTGGCACGAGCCCCGGACCTGCGCAACACGAGTCCATAAAGTTTGCATTATCGATCCATCGTGAGGAGGGCGGAGAGAGCGGATCGACGTATAAAAAATACACTACGGCGCGAGCACTGCAAATGGATTCATTACCTTGAGATGTCTATCGAGTCGGAAAGTTCTTGCCGAAGAAAGGCCGAATTGGCCGAACGGAGCTGCCTCCAACAACCATACAAATCTCGAAGATCGCTCGCGACCTTCTACTATGACTCTACATCGCGACCAGGACAACTTGCACTCTTCAGCGAGCATTCGAAAGTACCACATGGAACATTTCGAATGCTGTAGACTCGGGCCCTGTCGACAAAGAATGCGACTGCCTCCAAGCATTGAACGCGCTTGAATCTGGAGCTCTTCTATTCAATGCGAACATGCCTTGATCTGTACGCAAGAGAACACCCGGCGGCTCTCTCCATGCACCATCTGGAGGCATCAATGACGGCTCTTCGACCCCCTTCAAGATGTCCAAATTCTTCCGCTCGCCCAACTCAAGTGGAAGCTCGTCCGGCTCCGATTCCGATGATGAAGAAACAGAAGAGGTCATGAGCGCCTCCCTCTCCCAGTTGGACATCTCGACCCGACAAGAGTACAGCGGTAGCTCTTTGGGATCCATTCCCATCGATCGGACGGCGACGACGGTAGCACGCAACGAAGGCCAGGACTGGCTGCTGCATTCACTGCTTGAGGAACGATGTCTCAATCAAGTCATCATGGAACGAACGAACAGCGGAGATCCCAAACGACATGCCAACGATCGCGAAGTCAAACAAGAAGCTCGACGCAGGTATCGAATATTATGTGCGCAGCTAGCTCCTCTGAATCTGGTCTCTGTTGGCACTGAAGAAGACAGACACGGCGCAACTCGTCAGCGAATTCGAGATGGTCTAGACAGAGCTTTACATTCTGGAATGGCTACTCCCACGCGACAGTCGTCATTTCCTGCACCACTGAGAGGTCTTCTGACAGACGGCAGGACCGAGCCTGTCTTGCAAGGGTGGCAGGCTGGATTACCAATGGAATCTGGTAGCCCTGCCTCGGTCTTTGATTTCTTGTCAACATTCCATCAGCCATTGCCCAGTCGCTACTTGAAAGACTTCGATGAGCTCGGCCTACTTGGAAAGGGTGGCTATGGCCAGGTCTTTCACGTCAGACACCGCTTGGACGGCCGCACGTACGCCGTGAAGAAGGTGCCAATCCGGCCATCCATGGTCCAGCGCATCACAATAGGAGGACAGGCTGTTCTCGATGAGATTTTAATCGAAGTGCGGTCCCTGTCTCGACTGGATCATCCAAATGTGGTTCGCTACTTCAGTAGCTGGATCGAGTGGTCTTCTGGAAGCAGCTTCACCCCGCCGACCTGTCGAGATGGGCCAACGTCGCCTGCCTCTGAAGTTCTCAATTCGTCGGATAAAAATTACGCTATCGGCGGGGCTGAGATCGCAACATCGGGCGCGACCGAGTCGATTCATCGTGTAAAGACACAAAGCAATAGCGACGAAGATGCTGGCTTCATATTTGAAAGTCGGTCCCAACACACCGAGTCGAGTCTCATCGCGGTGCCCGAGGACAGCGACATTCTCAGTCGCTCAATCAGCGACGTCGGCTTGATCTCCAGCTCAAGACCATCACTGGCCATCCACATGCAGATGGACATTTATCCAATGACCCTGGCAGACTTTCTGTCCCCACCACAATCGAGTCCTGTTAAACCGCTGGCCCACTGCTTCCATATCAGTCCTTCTTTGAGGATTCTTCTTGCACTCCTGGATGGCGTCGAATACCTTCACACTGAGGGCATTGTACATCGCGATCTGAAGCCTGCAAACATCTTCCTGCGCCTCGAGAGCAACTCAAAAGCAGTGAGCAGTTGCGTGGACCTGTCCCACTGCAGTGCGTGTCAATTAGAGAATTGCGCCAATCCCGTGACGCTTAGTGTGCGAATCGGCGACTTTGGCCTGGTCACATCGATTGCCCAGTCCGGCGACCTCTTTTCGGCTCCACCACCAACACACGCCGCTGGTACTGAACTATACCGACCGGCTGCTAGCAAGTCGAGCGTCAGTCCGAAGCTCGACATTTTTGCCCTGGGTATCATCGCCTGCGAGCTATTGACGCAGTTCAGTACGCAAATGGAGCGACGCGAGACGTTGCATGCATTGAGGAAGGGGCAGTTCCCGGATGGTTTCGCTGGTTGCGCAGGTCATCAATCGAGCAAAGTCAAGGAATGTGTAGCAGCCATGCTGTCCGACGAGCCGTCTGAAGATACGACAATTGGTGAGTTGAGGCATGAATTGGAGGCTTTGTTGAGTCCTCCATTGACGGCCAGCGACACGCTGCTTCGTCGATCCAGCACCTGAAGTGTCAATGTACATATCTATATTCAAAGAATCAAAATTACAGGACGGAGAATCAAAGCCAGCCCCATCTTGCTCGGGCGATCATCGGAGATACACCGCCATCTGCGCAGCTCCACCTCTCCGAGACCCGATAGGTCCTGCCGAATATCAGAGAAGCGGAGGTTCTATTGTACAGGTCTTCGGATGCTCGAATCGGATGGACATGTCGCGGACGTGAAGTGTGCATGCCTCACAAGTCGAGATGATGTCCAGACTCCACCCGGATCGGGATCTAGCGCCGTGCATCATTGCCGAACCTCATCGCCGGACCCAATAAACCCCACCGCTCTCGACCTTCTCTGCACGGCAACAACTCAAGGTACATCCTCATGGTATGCCGATACCTCTAGCCGCACCCAAGCGCCATCGCCTGAGTGGATGTCATGATGGTGTTACGAAAAGTACATGTATGTCCATGTTTCCTTTGACCTCGTCTCGATACCCGCTCCATCTCATTGTCTATACAATTCCATCTCGCATACACACCTCGGCCATCTCTAGTCGACGTCATTGGGAGTATATCTTTTCGTTTACACACTCTCCTCTTCCGACTGTGAGCCTCTAGCCTCGCCATGACCGAGAAGTACGATATTGCTATTGTCGGCGCAGGGCCCGTCGGCCTGCTCCTCTCTACATGTCTAGCAAGATGGGGATACAAGATCAAGCACATCGACATGCGACCCGAGCCGACACCCACCGGCCGAGCTGACGGCATCCAACCTCGATCCCTCGACCTGCTACGGAACATGGGTCTCAAGCGAGCCATCATGGAGAACGAACCGGCGAAGGTGTACGAAGTTGCTTTCTGGGACCCAGCAAAAGGTGGCATTTCAAGGACAGGCACTTGGGCGTCGTGTCCAAAGTTCATTGACGCTCGATACCCATTCACAACTCTTCTCCACCAGGGTTTGATTGAGCGTGTATTCATTGCCGACATTGAGGAGCACAACCACAGAATACAACGGCCGTGGAGGATTACAGGCTTCGAGAATGACGGTCAAGATGCGGAATATCCGGTACAAGTCAGCATTGCCCATGTCGATGGCAAGGAGAAAGAGACGGTGCGAGCCAAGTACTTGTTCAGCGGTGAGGGTGCGAGGAGTTTCGTCAGGGATCAGCTCAAGATTGGAATTACGCACAAGGACCCGATCGCACATGTATGGGGTGTCATGGATGGTGTGGTCAGGACAGACTTTCCCGATATCAAGGTGTGTTATTCCGCGGTGATGGGAGGATCGACGACTACTAACTCAGCCAGATGAAATGCACAATCCACTCCGACGAAGGATCGATCATGGTCATTCCACGTGAGGACAACATGGTCAGGTTGTACATTCAAATCGCATCATCGACGGACAAGGACTGGAATCCAAGGAAGACTGCAACTGAGAAGGAGGTGCAAGACAAGGCCAAGAAGATTCTGAAGCCTTACTCCATCGAATGGGACCGTGTGGAGTGGTTCTCAGTCTACCCAATCGGCCAAGGAATTGCGAATCGATACACTTTGGATGAGCGAGTGTTCATGGGAGGAGACGCCTGTCACACCCACTCGCCCAAGGCTGGCCAGGGCATGAATACTGCTTTCCTCGATGCTCAGAATCTGGCTTGGAAGATTCACCACGTCGAATCTGGATTTGCCGACCGCTCAATTCTGAAGTCATACGAGAGCGAACGGAAGTACGTGGCCGAGAACCTGCTCAACTTTGACGCGAAATACGCCAAGCTGTTCTCCCAACGACAACCCAGCGCGGGTGAGGTGCAAGGCGCAAGCAAGCAAGCTGGCGAGTCAAGCGACAAGGAGGAGAACCAATTCATCAAGACATTCAAGGAGTCATGTGAGTTCACATCCGGATACGGCGTTGCATATCTTGAGAACGTTTTCAACTGGTCCGATTCGCATCCTGCACAACATCCAAACTTTCTCTCCGAGCCACAAGGCACGACGAAGTTGCGGACTGGAAGAATTCTTACACCCGCGACAGTAACACGAGTGACCGATGCGAATGTCGTCCACCTCGAGCAGGAGATTCCACTGAATGGATCATACCGGATATATCTCTTCGGCGGCAAGCCGTCAGTCACAAAGAAAGCGATAGTCGACTTTGCAGCAAACTTACGGAAGAAGAACTCATTCTACTCCGCCTACCAGTGGGACAACCTCAACTCTATCGACTACCACGAACGCCACAACCCACACTCACGCTTCTTCACCATCAACACCATCTTCAACGCTCACCGACCCGAGATCGAGATCCGCGACCTTCTACCGGAGATCCTCGCGAGATATACGGACCATGTATACGCTGACGATGTCTGGGACGAGCGTGTGCCGAATGCAAAGGCAGCGGCTCACGCGAAGATGGGCTTGTCGGAGGACGAAGGTGGTGTGGTCATCGTTCGTCCTGATGGGTATGTTGGATGTGTGGTCAAGCTTACAGAGGGCAGTGGGACTGTCGATGCGCTGAACCAGTACTTCTCTTCGTTTACCACGAAGAAGGTTGGTGGCGATCGAGCGCAGTTGTGAATGGGTTGAAAGGAGTTCAGCATGTGAGTGTATTTATCTGCACCGTCTAGCGTTCTTGTACATCCGCAATATTTTCATGATTCATTCGTTCTAGCACTGCGTGCAGGAAATCCTCCACCATCAGAGTCCACTTTCTCCTTCTTAAAGCAGATGCCGACAGAGGCCGAATGAGGCGGCAAATAAGAACGACTCTGGAAGACTAATAAATAGCAGGTGGAGTGGTCGCCATTTGCAGGGCTCAGGGGTGATATCCAGGGCTGAATCGGTCCAATTCCAGGTCAATGTTATTGAATCCGCAGCAAGGTTTGAACGGCGACTACCGACGGAGCTTTAAATAGCCTACTCCGCTAAATTCGAGATTTTACGGATTCGTAGGATCGAACACTCTATAGACTAACGCCCTTTCGCATAGCGCGGCGCCCGACTAGGGAGCCTGTGAGGAGCCTGCGACCGGTAGTCGGGCGCCGCGACGACTAACGAGGATAGTACTATAGCAAGGCAACCGTTTTCGTATATCGAGATATTCGATGCATATAGATAGCCTCGTATTATGTGTTATAGGCAGAAGAAATGCACGAGGCTCTATTCTACAACTTGTAGACCTTGCCTTCGCTGCCGTTTCGAAAGATCTTCGAATTTGCCGGGGTGGATGCGCTCACATGCTGGATATAGCTCTGTATGGATTAATTTCGTATCCAAATTTAGCCTACAGGTCATATCCTTGTCTTTAATCCGCAGACCGCCATCTAGGTCTCTCAATATCAGTCTAAATACAAGGTCATCTCGTGTCGGCACTATTCTCGCCATCCCTAGGTCAACGCACGCAGAGTTTTAATGGCAGGGTAGAACTATCGAGCACTGGCTCTCGTCCAGTGTGAACATTGATGATTCATTGCTCTGCCTCTACTCTCTCACCTTCTTCTTAAAGCACCTCACAAGCACCGCAAGCAAGCAAACCGTCACAGCTCTTCGACTTCCACCGACCATACCAACCTCTTGCGACTCATTCAAAATGCAATATTCCGCCGTCACCCTTTTGACTTTGGTTTCCTCTGTCCTGGCCGCTCCAGCTACACAGTCCAATGTGCCCGGCTTCAACGAGAAATTCGGAATCAAGGCCTACGGCAAAGGCATCAACGGCATCAACATTGTAGCCACTGGCGACCGCATCTTCATCGGTGGACAGCAATTCGCTCAATGCGTGAACAACAAGCGTGCAGACTCCGCCACCTTCGCCAGATACTCTGACGACACCATCTCACTATGGCACACCGAGAATCCAACTCAACAACTCTGGGTCGGCTCCTCTTCCTCAGGATCGGCTGAAGGAGTCGTTGGATACATCACTGGGAATGATGCTACACCTGGTCATGACTTGCGAAGTCACTTCAAGATCGACCAGAACGGACGCCTGACATTCAACGGTGTTGGAGCCAAAGCTTGCCCGGCTAGTGGCAACAGATACCTCCTCTATTTCACCAACCGCAAATTGGAGAAGGGATGCGTCGACGTCACGCTTCAAACTTTCAAGACTCCTGCTTGTGTCAGCTGCCTCTATGTCTGATCGGTTCGGGATTGATGTTGGTCTTGGGCGAAGAAATGGTGTCGATGGAAATTCCGTGTCGCCGCTGGGCAGATGCATGTATTGTAGCGGAAATGTTTGGAGCCACTGAGAACGGACATTGCCAGACATCATAGCATGTGGCACTTTGTCAAATCATGTTGTCCAGCACATGCGTCGAATCTTGATATGAACCCGTATAGCCGTTCACATTGCCAGCCATCAGATGTGAAGATGTTCCTGAATAATGAGGGCTTCTGCGGTCGATCTCCAGTCCGTACGCGTGAGCGAACAAGGAACGGCATTGCGAAGAACGTCTCGGGAAGGGATAATACCATTGCATTGAAGTTGGGAGTGTTTCGAGGTGAAATGGTCTTGGGATCTTGTGGTTGACTGAATGAGGTTCGTCGCGACCAACGGCGCGATGACGCTGATAAAAACCGCGGTGATGAGACTGGTCACTCTCCTTGATTGTTTTGGCGGTTTGAAGGAAGTCTTGGACCCGGACGGTGTTGCAATTCACCATTATCATCGCCATCGTCGGCTTCGCCGTCGCAACCAACGCATGTACCGTCGGCAAGGGATGCTGCGCCGTCTACGGGGACCCAGACATCGGATGCATCCAAGGAGGAGCTTGCGAGTTGTATGTGGCACCTTCATCTCATTCGCTTGCGGCCCGACTAACACCACTGGAGAGCTTGCACGGTCGCGGTCCGGTCTGCGTGTAAATTGATGGGCGATCCGAACCAGGGCTCAAGGCGGGAACGAGACGCAAGTCGTCCGAGGCTCACACGCTGAGCAGCACGGTCCGCGAGACGAGTGATCTTCTGTCAAATTGTTGGAGGAAAGACGGCCTATGGTAAACTCCTTCAGCACACTGCTGGAAGGGCTTTCAATCATGTCCATCCCGAGGATAGCAGGCTTATCCGTTTGAAAATTGAAACTTGATTGGGTTTTGTGCTTCTTACAATTGTACTGTTTCAGTCCTGCGGTGCGCGCCATATGAACCTGTCATGACTTTCGTGCCTTTTGTCGAGAGTCCTCTGAGCTTTTCGGTATGCATTCCAAGTTCACTGTTTTCTTCCTCGGAATAGTTTGCTGAGCGTAGTCACGTCGAAGCGTGAAGAGCCCGAGTTCTTGAGGAAAGGTTGATGCAGAGTCTGGACGGAATGGAACAGCTCCCTTCCGTGGCGGCTATAAGGACGGTAGGCTGGGTATCCTCGTGTATGGAAGAAGAACTGGTGGGGCACTGGGCTTGAGTCTGCTTGCTGGCCTGAGGACAACGAGCATTAGCTCGAGCTGCTTGCTGCTACACAGTCTGGCATCGGCTTCCGGTACGCTCATATGAAGTCCGGCAAGCCGATTTTCTGATATATCTTGAAGAGTATGTGTTTGAATGAGACCTCTCTTTCGAATTCTCGCCTGCACTGCCCCGTCGTCAACAGCCCATGACTAAGCACATCTGCAAGCCTCAGGCAGAACCCACACCGACGCATCTTAGATATACCTATCTAGGTATCGGTACCCCCAGTCAACATGATGGGCATTTTCGTTCCGGCGAAGATGCTCTCTACTTTATTACCTCCGACCGATCTGCAATCACTGTCATTGCTATTGTAGCATCTGGGAGCCGCGCGAGTGCTCATGGGATGGCTCTCCTGCAATCTGTTACCTCCTTCCCTGGCAGAGTCTTTTGGCGAACACATCGTTTCACTCCAAGCCAGCCATGCAGGCCATGTCCATCACACATTCGAATTGGCGTTCCGAGTCTTCAGCGCCATGCAGTTCGAGCGCTTTCCACCTCATCCTTCAAGCAGGACGACCAGGTGAACGACAATGAGGGCAAAAGCACAATCAGTCACAGCGAACCCGGCATGGAGCATGCTGTCATTTCCACATTCGACCTCTTTTCCGTTGGCATCGGACCCTCATCTTCTCATACGGTGGGGCCAATGCGTGCTGGCAATATCTTCATTGCGGATCTCGTTCAAGCCAACCTGCTCCACCGTGTCAATCGAATGCGCATCGCAATATACGGCAGTCTGGCCCTCACAGGGGAAGGTCATATGACGCCATCCGCGCTGTTACTGGGCCTCGAGAGCGCGAACGTTGAGACCGTGGAGACCGATTATATACCGGCACGCTTCAAGCATATCAAGTCTGCTAAGAAGCTCTGTCTCGGCCATGCGCTGCCGGAAGGCCAGTCCAAAGAGGTCGATTTCAATTATGACCGCGACTTCATCTGGGAATGGGGAAAGACGCTGTCCATGCACAGCAATGGCATGCGTCTGACGGTCTTTGATGTTGAGGGTGACGTCTTGGCTACGAACGACATGTTCAGCATCGGCGGCGGCTTCGTTGTCAATGGCGCTCTGTCGATCAACCCACTGAACACTGAGAATGGAGAGGGCGTGCAAGAAGGCCGGCATCCCGCAGACTTGGCTGAAAACATGTATTACAAGGAGATCAATCGACTCGAAGCCGATGGAAGCCGCAAGACCGGAGTTGAGGCCATCACCTCAGGCTCCAGCGCTCTCACAATTGCAGAGGAGGGTGGAGCTGGTACAGACATGACCCAAAGGTCGAAGAAGATCGACGCCCAATCAAGTGAATCTCGTCGCCCCAAATACCCCTTTCACGACGCGCAAAGCTTGCTTGATCTTTGTCATAAGCACAACCTTACCATCGCCCAGCTGGTCTACGAGAACGAAAAGAGTTTGGGATACACAGACGAGGACATCTACCAAAAGATCTTCCGCATTTGGCAAGTGATGGACGACAGTATCCTCGAGGCGGTGCAAGCTCCCATCGACTCTGTTCTACCCGGCTCTTTGAAGCTACATCGTCGAGCGCCAGCTTTGTATAGCCGCCTTTCCCGAGGTCTGTACCCGACATCCGCGCGACAGCCAGGTAATGCTCATAAAGAGCCAGCGCCGTCCAATGAGGCGAAACAGATCAAAGACAACGCAAGCGCGACGACAACGCAACAGTCTGCCGTTCTGGTACGAAAGCAGATTCATCGCGCCCCAGCGCTTGTTCATGGCGCCGTCAAACATCCTATCGCTCCGTCTCCTCCTCGACGTACCACCTTCCCAGCCATGGATCATCTGACAGTATATGCCATGGCTGTGAACGAAACCAATGCTGCCGGCGGCCGCGTCGTCACAGCTCCTACAAATGGCGCGGCCGGAATCATCCCCGCGGTGTTGAAGTACATCCTCGAGTTCATGAGCGAAGATCCAGAGCGAGACATCCCGACGTTCCTCCTGACAGCCGCCGCCATCGGCATGCTGTACAAACGAGGCGCGACGATATCCGCCGCAGAGGGCGGCTGTATGGCCGAGGTCGGCGTCGCATGTTCCATGGCCGCCGGTGCGTTTGCCGCCTGCATGGGCGCCAGTCCCGAGACGATCGAACAGGCCGCCGAGATTGGCATCGAGCACAACCTGGGTCTTACGTGCGATCCGATCGGTGGGCTGGTGCAGGCTCCGTGCATTGAGCGCAACGCCCTGGGTGCCATCAAGGCCATTTCGAGTGCGAACTTGGCGCTGAGTAGCAAGGCTGATCATCGCAAGGTCCGTCTTGATGATGCGATTGCCGCTATGCGATTGACGGCAAAGGGCATGAGGAACGAATTCAAGGAGACGAGTCTGAGTGGACTGGCTACGAGTGTGCCGTTCGATGTGCCGGTCTCTGTGCCAGACTGCTGAGGTGCGATGGGGCTTGCTTCGGTCCTCCAGCTCTGCACGACTGGCCACCTCACCTTGCGTTGAGCGGCACTACGGAGATAGATGTGAGACATCTCAATCGAATTGAAGCTTGACTTGTGCCCGAACATCTGATTGGCCTGTACCAGTATCCACACAATGCAACATCCGATTTGCAGAGGCATTCAGGAGGTCAGCCGGCCGGTGCCGTGCCCGCTTCTGTGAAGAATAATCCCGAGCTCAATAGGAGTATGTCTCACGACCTCCGTGACGTCGCTGGCGCGGTGAAGTGTGTAGTGGGCGACATGGGCTGTGTACGATGAGAAGAGAGTGAGTGTAGCCTGTGTAGGGAAAAGACTTGCTAGAGAAGGACAAGACTCGCGAGGGCGGCTGCTCATGGAGGGTATCGCAGGCGTACCTGAGAGGGCCTGGGGGTGAGGGCAAGCTTCGAAGCAGGCGTGGGAGGGATTCAGCCCAGAGTGATCGGCAAGAGGACATGCTGCGACAAAGAAGACGAGGAACACGAACATATTGATGACTTATTGCACTCCCATTCGATTCGCAAACGCAAGCATCAGATCCTAAAACAATTCAAGCATCTCTGAGAAGCCCATCAGCAATGCAGGTAGACAGGGCGGCCGCCCTCGCCATCAACCGCAAAGGAGAAGACTCCCTGATCCAGCTCCACCAGCAAACCACCTCGTCGACCGAAGAATCAAGGCATGCAGGAGTCGTCTTCCGTGTCGGTCGCCTGTTGTCGCGGAACTGGTCACATGTCAGAAATTCCGTTCCTGCTGATTCCAAAGGAAGTTTGGGTAGCTTACGAGGAAGGAAGCCTCGCTCTTCTACTCGGCGTTCTCTCAGGGCCAGGGCTGCGGCGCACCCTCGATGCAACCGCAGTCGAAAAGGCTCGACGGAGATCCGACAAGACAGATATTCAAGAGTTCTTGGGCAGTGCAGCCAGTCCGGGTGTTGCCTGGGATTAAGTAGGAGTCGTTGCAATGCCTAGAATAAAAGGACGGAAGGTCAGCAGTGGTTCGGACACAAGTGGTATGAGGGTAGACTGAGACCGCTAGCATAGTCCGAGAGAAAATCTCGGACGGCTGCAGGCATTCTCTGCTCTTTGGGTTTCTTACATTCTGCCATGACGACAGAAGCAGAAGTTGGGGTTGAGGCAAGCGTCCACCTGAAACTCCAATACTTTCGGTACGCCTATGGTGCACATGTATCCGTTGATCGATTTCCACGTCGGGTCGTGGCGTGAAAGAGCGCAGGAGACGTGTAGGTTTCTGTCACGGTCGGCGTCGCTGGCACGATCAACCAAGCTACGATCCACCAAGTCGCGATCCCCCAAAGCTGGTCCTGCGGATGTACCGGGAAGAATGAGAAGCAGCGTGCTAGCGAGAGCGAAGAGGGCGTGCATGTTGCCGAAGTTTGAGTTCCTTGGGTCCACGATTCTGGTTGTCGGTCGAAAGAATGGAAAGAGGAAAATGTCTACGTCGCACGCTCTCTTTATGACGACGCGTGATTTTATGGCGCGGGGGGTAACAAAACATCCTTGAGCATGTCATCGACGTTTCCGAGCCAATGCGAGTTCTCGAGCAACTGCCGAAATGTGCGCAAACAGGGCAGACAGACCTTGTCCATGGTCCGCGTCTGACCGCATCGGAGTGATCGCTTCGTTTGCAGACAAAAAGGCATCCTCATTGCGGTAATCGGGCAATGAATCTCCAGGCGGGTCGAAACGGTTACCATGCCGGTGCGCTCTGCTGCTGTACAGCGTGTGCACGTCTCGGTATCGATGTCGTCAGCTTCTGCAAGGTAGGAGCAAGAAATAGAGGTCTGTCCTCGAACAGAGTATCGATACTTCCATGCCAATGCAGGCAGACTCGACGATCGTCGGCGTGACCCAGCATGTGAGCGATAGTCAGAAGCGATCGTGGTACATTACTGACGATCCGTCGAAAACAATTGCGACCTCCGTACGCAGCCAGAAGGTTACGGACAGGCCGATCAAGTTCTGCAGACCGTGGACCGGATACGGGAAGTAGTGCTTACGCCGACAACTCAATCGACGTCCTCATGGAGCAAAAGTCGACGATTCCTCGAATCTGTATTGGTCCTCACAGAGAACGGGCATTACTTCTTGCTTTTGGTCCAGAGTCGGTACAATCTGAACCTGATCAGTTGGCCAGATCTTGAGGATATCTCCATCAAGGATGCCCGAATATCTCCATCAAGGATGCCCGAAGAGGCTCCCGATTGAGTTTAGGACATTCAGTGCAAGGATCGAGGCTTCCTCATCCTTGCAACCTATCATCCGCCCTCCTCCATAGCAGTGCTGCAGACGGAGAAAATGACATCAAGTTTGCAAGAACATCCTGGAGCTCGCAGTCCACCCTCCTCCACCGCAGCTTTGCGTGCAAGGAGCATGCATGACATTGATCCCGAAGCACTCAGAATGAGCTCTTCGATTGCTCGGCTGCCGGCTGGCGTGACAGGGAACAGGAGATCGAAGCTCCATCGTCGAACTGCTGCAACGTGGCAGTGCGAACGAAGGAAAAGTAAGTCCGTGTAGAAGAGCGCGCCTCGTCGCCCTCGAGCCTACTCGACTCAAGCCATCCAGAACTCAGTCAGCTTCTACCGACAACAATCAACCACAAACCGCACTCGCCACAATCAACACGCGTCAAACAACACAGCGTCTCCCAAGGACAACCGACGAATCCAATTTCTTGTCCGCCGAGGAAGCCAGGTGATTTGCGAGGGTCGCGGCAACTTTTCTCTTCACTTTCGAATCCTGTAAAAGCGGACGAATCCTTGATGTGGAAGCACAGTCCGTGAACTCTCTCTGGAGCTGTGTCGAATTACAGTATGTGGTGGTTGTACGATTGAACGATGCAGCGGGCGTGGTAGACGAGGTAGAGGCCGAGCATAGCTTCTGGCGAGGTGGGGGCGAAATGGATAGGACGGTGGGCTGGAGGTCAGACTTTGGCAAACCCTCGAAGCAGTGTTTCGTTCAGAGCGTCGGTCTTGTTGAGAAGAAATTTGTTTGGGAGCTGCAGTCTTGATTTGTATTTTGAGCTGGTCGTAATGAACATCGATTTCAAGAGCTATTTGTACTATCTCTTGCGACACATTCTCGCGAGTTCAAGACATGCCGTGGAGAGACAATGCCTCGCGCAAGTCAAGCTGAGACAGGATAACGTATGAGCACTCTAAGCCTATCTCGTGAGAAGACGTGCTCGCCGTTCTCCTTGCGTGCCGGCAATGAGACCGACTCCAGTCGCCCACTGGTCCCGAACATACACGTTGAAGGCAAGAATGTCTTGCAAATGCAACGCAACGCACTTTGCCTCGCGATCCAAAATCTTCCGCTCGTGTCATTTGAACCCCAAGGCATGCGATTTTCTTCTCCCACCTCCATTCAAAACCCCTCGATGGCCCTCCAAATCATTCTGAAGCCAAAGTACTCCTTGGCATAGACCGGCATGTTCGCGGTGGCAGTTGAAAGAAGCGATGTGTTTTAGGTCGAACATGCACGCGTGAAGGTATCGTCCAGCAAAATGGGGGCACGGGCACGCTAGCGCCTGGCGGACCACCAAAGTTTATGCAAGCGCGACGCTGGCACGATGCTAGCGCGGCGTCGTGTCCAGATTCGTCACTCTCACGATTGGTCTCTTGGTCTTGCTACTTTCCTATCACGGCCCTCGAGGGCCGACACGTTCGCAATGCCCGTCTATATCGCTCTGCAAGCCATCTTCGAGGGAATCGGATCCATCCCGTACATCTGGCCGATCCTCAAGACGGTACCATGGATTGCATTGCTATGGGTCCTCAAGACGTTCTTTTCCGGGGCAACCAACCTGAGTGAAAGGAACATGCATGGGAAAGTGATATTAGTGACAGTATGGACATAGATTGTCTCTTGAGATGTACTCAAATCTGACACAACGCAGGGCGGCACCAGCGGCGTAGGCGAAGCAACCGTGCGAGAACTCGCAACGAGAGGAGCACAAATAGTCCTCCTCACCCAACACTCCCTCAGCGATCCCTTCATCGTCGACTTCATCGAGGACCTCCGAAACGACACGAATAACCACCTCATAACCGCCGAACAAGTGGACCTCGCTTCACTTCACGGCATCCGCCAATTCGCAACGAAATGGATCGACAATGCGCCTCCGAGACGGCTGGACATGATTGTTCTATGCGCCAATACCCTCACGCCGAGGACCAAGGAGCCGAAGAGTACTGCAGAAGGCGTCGAGCTCAACTGGCAGATCAACTACCTCGCGAACTTCCACCTCCTCTCCATCCTCTCTCCTGCCTTGCGAGCACAGCCTCCCGATCGAGATGTACGAGTTCTGTTCGGGACGTGTAGCAGCTATTTGGGTGGAGACTTGCTTCACATCACACAGTCAGGTTCAGGACGAGCATCTGGGAAGAACGGAAGCAAGAGCAAGGCACCAACACAATCCCCTACGAAGTTCTCCCCGGGGAACGCATACGCGACCTCGAAGCTCGCTCTCAACACCTTCGCACTGGCATTCCAGAAGCATCTGGGCACCTTCGCCAGGCCGGACAAGATGCCCATGAACTCGAAGGTTCTCCTGGTAGATCCAGGCTGGTGTCGCACACCCGGCACAAGACGCTGGCTCACATTCGGTTCACTATTCGGGCTGGCTCTCTACCTGCTCATGTATCCGCTGTGGGTATTCGTCCTCAAGTCACCTCGAATGGGCGCGCAGAGTTTTCTGTACGCTTCCATGGAGGAGAAGTTTTCACGCAGCGAAGGTGGGATTTTAATCAAGGAGTGTATTGAGCGGGAGTTTATGCGGGCGGAGGTCATGGATGAGGAAGCGCAGAAGCAGCTGTGGGAGTACAGCGAACAGATGGTGCAGGAGGCGGAGAAGCGTGGTGCGACAGAGAGGGCCAGGGCGAAGAAGGAGGCGGAGGAACGGAAAGACGAGGAGGCCGCGGTAAAGGAAACAGAGGACTACAAGGAGAAAGTCGGCAAGAAGGATGGGCAGAAGAAGGACGGTAGTCGGAGGGCGAAGAAGGTGAGTTGAGAGGAGGGCTTGATTTAATGAATACATAATTCCGAGCACAAAGTGCCTGACAACGATGTGATCGACGGAAGCTTCACCAATTGTGCAGCTTGGGCAACCTTGGTGAGGGATAATGAGGTCGAAGGACGTGATGAGTAGACATTGTGCGTGGCCTTATGTGACTGTATAGCTCCTCCATATCAGACAGTCTGTGCAGCAATGTGAATGCTCATTTTCCATCTTGCGCCATGCTATAACGGCTTTCGCGGTGCCTCGTTGTCCTCTTCACCACTTCACGCCGTCACTCGAAATCGCCCATGATCCTGCTCTTTCTGGTTGCTTGCAGAGTCTGCGCATCTCTGCCTGCCGATCTTGCTGGTCTTGACTGGTGCGCCGCCATTGCAGAGCGGATGGACAGGCGAGCTGCTTTCCAGACGAAGCTCCGGCGGCGTTGGCTGTGTTCGTGCGTTGTTGAAGCGTGGTATGAGGCGGTGTGTGGGAGGTTAGAGCTAGGACGAGGTGTGGCCATGTTGACAGCGGCGAGGACGAGGACGAGATGTGATCGTGTCGCGGCGGTGAGGGCATGGAGAGGATCTGCGCTGTAAAGGATTCAAGCCGTCAAAGCAGTATCAAATTTGTCCTCCAAGCTCAATCAGTATTGTTCACAGCTCTTCTCCAAATCCAAGTGCAGACACTCAAGACTTGATGAAAAGGACCTGTCAGACGACTGACAGCACCCTCCTGCAAAGGCCAGCCGAAGCTGAACCCAAGCAGGGCGAGATCATCACCATCGAAGTCCCGAAGGACTTCAACATATTGGCATCACTCTTGGGCACCGCAGTGTTCTCATCAACCAGGGTGGAGTCTGTGACTTTTTTAGGGTACACAGTTGCGGATGTTTACTATAGAAAAGATTCCTTGAAGTCTGAAGGAAGGGCAGAGATGGTCAGCAAATGTGAAGGGCAGTGTAGGGGTGGGTTGGGTAACTCACAAAATCGCTAGGAAGAAGAAGAGGTTTGCAAGACGCGGAAAATAGTTATAGGAAGATTTCCTAGCCAAGGCGCTAGTCGGATCCTCCCGATCAAGGTCTGGCGGAAGTCGTGGGATTTTCGGAGAGATTGACGCTCGGCTGGCCAGGCTGGAAGGCTTGCTTTGACAAGAGTTCTTTGACCTGTGCTTCCATTGACATCTAGTGGCTATGAATCGATGCCCGTCTTTACCGCCTCTTCTCGCCGACGCCACGCTCCGGCATCTTCTGGCGCGTTTGAAAGTTTGCTCCTGGTGACCAGCTTGCTTTGCGATCGGAAATGCAAGGTACTGCGTTCCTCGTGTTTCGTGGTTCAATCATCATATATGACTCAATGGGGTACCACGGCTGGCCGAGTGCATCTCTCGGGAGGATGCACCACTGCATGGATCTGCAGACCACCTGGATTCGAGCGCGGCAATTGACTAGACGAACAAAGGGTTGCAATCCCCGCTCAAGCAAAAGGCCACACGGTTTCTCTGGAAATGGAATGCCCTTCCATGGTAAGGTATGGAAAGTCCAAATTCCATCCTGACTTTTCGTATCTGGCCTATGCTTGCTTCGCTTTTCCTCCCACCATGGCAGAGCTGTACTACGGTCCAAGGTACGTCCCGACAGGATATCTGGTCCAGCGTCTTCTTGCCTATACTATATGCAAGTATGCAAGCCACTGGTCGAGATTGGAACATCTCATCTTTAACTTTGAGAGTTTCTTCAGGACGACAGCTATTCTCGAAAGTCAAAACCAACCCAAACGGCTTCCCTTCAAGCTCTGCCAGCCGAGCCTCGCACCGCTACACGGCAGGGCAGTCTCCTAGGTCCGAGGAACATCGTGCTGTCATGGAATTCCAGGCGAACGTCAGCCCACGAAGCACGGCTCGAGTGTGTCGCGAGTCCAGGGAATAAAGCAAAGAGCGGCACGGCCTCAGCTTTGCTACCAGTGGATCGGATCCATACATCTGGTTTGACTTTTTTTCCGCCAGATCTGCTTTTTGTGACAGACGAACCCCTGAACCATCAATGCGTCCGAAACCCGAGGCACTTTCGAAATGCCACTCCGATAGCCCTGCGATGTCTCTCCCAGCAGTGGCATTTGTGAGTGTATGAGGGTCGAGATCAAAGAATGACTGCCGAGACAAAAGAGTCCCTAGTGAGAGGCAGCAAGTTGCGGGAGCGTCGTGAATGTCCTTTGGTTGTATCAAAGCCTATTCGTGACAACATAACCATTGTACCAACCCCGACCTATGGATCCTCGACACCTCCAGACAGAGTCCATGGTCGAATTACCCACTAAGGTGAAACTCTTCTCGATGTCAGGAAAAAATGGCAAAGACTGAGGGACAAGTATCTCGCCATCCGCCCTTCGACCGTGAGTTTCCTCTCCACACATCACGCACTACCTTCACGCGAAACCGCCATCACAACACTAGCACTTTCACGCGAAGCAACGCCAATACGCCATCACGTATACACAGAACAACCATTTCAACCGTCAAGATGAGCTTCCTCGATGCTGAGACCGCTGCTGCCACCATTCGCGACCTCGAGCAGACCATCATCGCGCAGGACCTTGAGATCATCGAGCTGAAAGCTGCCCTGGAGCAAGCTCAGGCTGGTCAGCATGACGATGTGTGGGGACAAGATGACTCCAGCGAAACTTCCTCCGACCAAGGGTACGAGAGCGTCAGCAGTCGCTCCAGCAACGATTGGTGCGAGGAAGGCGATGCCCTCGTGAGCGAATGGGCATCCCCGGCAGAAGACGCGCCAACCGGGGCAACAGTCTGGACCCCAGATGTCGAAAGCCAAGATGAGTTCGAGAAGCGAATCGGCTGCCAACAGTGCGACGCTATGAGGTTCGCGTTGAGAGACAACCGCGACGACTCGCTCAAGTCGCGCTCACGCCTCGAGGATAGCGACTTCTACTTCGACCCAATCTCCTCATGCCACATTTCCTTCGATCATGGGCTGGCGCTGCTCAATGATTCCTACCGCTCAGCACAAGTTACCCTCTTCGACAAGTTTGGCGAACACTGGCCTACAGAGCAACGACTCCACTACCCGCACGGGCCTCGTAGCGTCAAGTTCGGCAAGGCAGAGCTGGAGCCAGTATTCGGCGACCGCGACTTCGTCAAGAACACAGCGAACATGTGCGGCGACGTTGCAAAGGGATACGACGCCATGGCGCAGGTGATCTATCTCCGCAACGCCATCTGCCATCCGGAACAGCACTCGCCGCGCACGCTGGACAAGCTGATGCAACACGCGCAGTCTCTCGCGGTGAATCTCGGCAACGAGGAGCAAGCTTTCTTCGTCCGAGAACGCCGCGACGAGTTGCAGAACCTGGTGAGGGAGTCCTTCGCCACCATCGAGAAGGGCCAAGCGCTTGCTCTCACCGCAGGGGGGGTACCTCGCTGGGCCATGCACCACCAGAAGATGTTCAACCATCTCCGCAACCACGGCTTGGACTCTGCCAAGTGGTCGAAGGTTGTGCTTCTTGCTGCACATGACTGGTGTGAGAAGAACACCTACCCGGGTTTGGAGGATCCGGAGTATCGTGCCAACGTGGAGAAGGCTCAAGCGATGATGTACGAGATTGCTCCGGCCACCCACGACCCCTTCGAGGCTATGCTGGATTGAGCCTGGCGATGAGGACGCCTCTCGAAGGCCAGGATCGGGCAGGGATACGGAGAGTCGGAATGATGTTGCAGAGGAGACAGATGTGTGTAAATGGCAAGACCATACCATCTTGGGCGACGACATGAGCACAAGCATTGAGCATGGCGGAGAGACGGAGAAATGTAAGGAGCGAGACAGATGTGTGAAATTGAACGACGGAATGATGAGAACAGACATGCAGCATTACAGAGAGACAGCTCCACATACGATACCCAAAACATAGTGAGGAAGCACCACGGCGGCACGAATTCTCGACAACACTGACCATGTGTTATTCAGCGTCTACGATGACCTCGTCAACGTGTCCTATGATCCACTGCGGCTTTCGCTTCGAAGTTGTCGACAGGGTGGTGGTCTGGTTGATAGCTTACTTGGCCGTCTCATGTACTTGTCATTCACAAGATCGACTGACGCCATCGCAAGGCCGTATACGACACTTTGCCAGCCCACCTCTGACCCTGCCGAACGAGATGAGCGGTGAGCAGTGATACCGGTGAGCACTGATAAGAATCGAGCAATCCTGGAGGTCCGGTACTGTCGCCTGGATGTATTGGGTGTTCTGTCAATAATGATTACTGAATCCTTTGTCTGTCTGGTTGGCTCTGCGTAAAATTGAGACCATACGCGCGTAAAGTCCCGGCCGACCTCGCTCGGCCGTCTTCACTTGAAAGAGAAATTCAACTGCACGAGAGAGAAAACGACATCCATATCAGACGGACCTTTTAAAATCATCCGACATGGCAGATCAAGCAAGCAGAGTCATCATCGTCAAAAGTGCCTTGACTAGGAGTTGAGTCCTCAGAAGGTAGCCCCGCGTTCCGACTACCTCGCCACGAAGTCCTCAATATATCTTCACCTCTCTTCCAGACACAACACAAGAAGAAACTTCGTCAGCAACAAGCACTCCCCAAGCAACACCCCAAGCAACACCAGAGACGTGCGCAAAGTGCGCTACTCCGGAAACGAACACAGACCCGGATGCTGACTCTCCAAATCTCCTGAAAGCCTGCTCGAAATGCCACACAACTAATTATTACTGCAGTCGCGACTGCACGAAAGCGGACTTCAAGTCGCACAAGAAAGTATGCTCGAAATTGGTCCAGGCGTATGCGGAGAGCGCGGACTATCAGGCTCCTGTGAGGAGTCGAGCGCCGCCGAAGGAGGGATTTCGAGGGGTTTGCAGAAGTGGCAGGCTGAGACGTAAGCCGCCTTGGACGGAAGATGGAAAGGCGGTCGGCGTGCTTTCAGGCCTGGCTCAACTTCAAGACATCGTGCAGGGCGTTTGAAGAAGGAATGAGATGGTGTCGGTCTGTTTCCGGCACCTGTCTGGGCGCGTCTTGCCCTTGAGATCGTCCAATGCAGGGAAACGCAACAAGAACAGTCCAGTTATCCTTGCTCTGGCGGGCTGTTAAGATTCGAGACCAGGCTTCATCGCGCAGACCCAATCTGGACATCGTACGAGATCTCGGGCTGGATCTGGCTGGACCTGCATGCGTTCGGTCAAGGGGATACCTGGTACATATGCTTGTGATCACGCTATTGCAAGGGTCCAATCCAACATCCCGAGATACAGTATTGCCATCTGCAGTCCTGGTATTCATCGCCATTGTAATCGAAAGACTTGACGGCCACCAACGCTTGAATGATGCTACTGCCATCGATGAAGTCTCCGCTGGTAGGTGGGCAATCGCTGCATCTCCCAGGCTTCTTGAGAGAGCCCATGGACCACTCCATTTTCGTTTCCACCGAATTTGTCTCGAACAGGGGCTCGGTCGATGGTTCGATTGCTGGGGCACAGGCCAGTACCGATCCCGATGTAACCTCGTACTCCAAAACTGGTACAAAGCTTACTGTGATTAACCCTAGTTGTGATCTTTTTTAGGATGGGAGTCAAAAGACCAAAACGGACGCAGACGCAAGAAATACCACTCTGACTGCACCACCAGGCGGGAACCCGTATTGCTCGTGTAATTGCAGGGCAAGAGACGTCCTCGGGAGTCAGATCATGTCGACGAGTTTCTTCTCAGATGAGACCAAGTTGAGGTCTAAGCAGAACTCAATTGCTACAGCAGATTGACCCATTCGGAGTGTCGTCCGTCTGAATCTGGCCTAAGGTTGAAGGCCTGTCAAAGTGGAATGAGGTCCAATATTGCCCCTGCTTCGCGAAAGCGGACGGCACTCCATTTCGCGCCAGCCTGTTGTGCTCCCGCGACACGCTCTGAATTTTACGATCATGATGGCCTGAGTTGACGGCGACCTTATTCCACAAGCAAGGGGTCTAAAGTCAGTCGTCGCCGTTGCCATGGACATTCTTTCCCGCCTCTCTCGTCCTCCACTTGCACTTCTTGTTCTCGAGAACGATATTCCGCAACCCGCAAGATACGTTCATCGCCTCTACATCCCTGAATCCCGCAAGATCACAGGCAGCTCTTGTTACTGCATTTGGAAAACGCCTCTCTCGTCCAACCCAGAAGTCGTACACGTCCAACGTCAAGATGGGTAATCTTCTTCTCTACGCCGCTTTCGCAGCGTCCGCTACCCTCTCCCTGGCCCAAGGTACCGCTCGCTTGCCACAGCAGCCTGGTCGCCGATTCATCAGAAGCGGTCCAATCGAAACACTCAGAGCGTACCAAAAGTACGCCAAGGGAAATATTCCACCGGAGATTGTTGCAGCCGCCGCAAATGCCCGCGCCCATCACAAGGGCCCCAAGGACGGCGCGACCGGCAGTAGCCCGAATTGGCCCGCTGATGCCTACTCATATCAGTACAACGTACCTGTACAGATTGGCAGTCAGAACTTCAATTTGATGTGGGACACCGGCAGTCCCACGATGTGGGTGTATTCCGTCTTCGAGCCCGCAGGTGAAACCCCCTGGCAAAATCGATACAGTCCCGGCCCAACCGCAGATCTGCTATCCGGAGAGAAAGTGAGCTTTGTCTATTCAGACGGCAGCGCTACTGTCGATGGTGACGTGTACACCGACGTAGTCAAGTTTGGCGGTCTGACCGTTCCAAAGCAGGCTCTTGGGGCCATTACACATGCCTCAGATATTGTTACACAGGCGCCCTTCGAGGGCATTATCGGGGCAGGGTTTGGCGGATGCGACGGGATCTATCCGGACCATCAGAAAACTTGGTTTGACAACATCAAAAATACTCTTTCTGAGCCGCTGTTCACTGTCGACATGAAGAGAGGCCAACAAGGATCTTTCGACCTGGGATATATCGACCCGACTAAGCACACCGGTTCTATCAATTACGTGCCTGTTCCCGACTCCCGCTGTGTCTGGACGCTCACCGTCGGTGGCTCTTCCGCCGAATCCGAGCCGATCAGTGGTAGCATCGGCGGGGCTTTTGTCGATACTGGTACGCCCCTGATTTACCTTCCCGAGGATGCTCTCAAGTCCTACTACTCTCATATACCCTCTGCGGTATACAGTGACTATTGGGCTGCATGGGTCATCGACTGCGATGCTACCCTTCCGGACTGGAACGTGCAAATTGGCAGCGAGACCTATACGGTGCCAGGACGGTACATGAACTATGCGCCGAACGTCGATGATGACGGCAGCATTGACGGGACGTGCTATGCAGGTATCCAAGCCGGCCCTTCCGGCGAAAGTGTTCTGGGAGAAATCTTCATCGACACTGTCTTTGTGGTGCATGATTTCACCAACGGATCTCCGCGGCTCGGCTTCGCTCCAAAAGCACTGTACTCTTGAACGCTTTTCCGCGAGAGTGTCCATGCGACGCACATGGAGCCAGGCCTGCTATTGGACTGGCGAAGTGCTCTCGCACGGAGGGATGGAACGGGGCGCCGGGTTTGCTATCTCTGTCGTTCGTAGGCGTTTGGAAGCGAACTTCTTCCTACCGTGACACTACGTCCCAACATCTTGTCCCGTCCTGCGTCCGGCGGCTGTCGAAGCGCCACGCTGTTTCAAATATGTCCTACTTAGCCTTACTTCATTGAATGTATTGTTGCCAGAATGGAAGAGCCAGCACCTGAATAATTGTCAGCCGGGCTCCAGGGTCAAGGTTTATCATCCCAGAGAGCATGGGCCCAGGCTCCCATCCTCGAGTGCGATAACTACAAACATGCATGCGTCCCGCCCGGTCGTAGGCCACCGGAGCTTGACGGCATACTAATAGAGACTGACCTTCCTCCTCTGCTCAAGACCACTGCGGCACCTTTATTGGTGCTATCCCGTGCTGTGATAAGTCGAAGTGTATCATAAGTGATAGGTTTGGCCTTCAAAGGACGTGTACATTGCCTAATCCGCCATGAGGGTGAAGGTGAGGACGAGGCCCACGATGATCAGACGGGTGAAGATGAAGATGATCAGACACGTCCTCCTCTCGAAACGTGACAACCGCACTGTGGTACTCAACTTGAGAATGATTGCGATATGTAAGTACTGCATGCGAGGGGGTATCTAAATATCTGTCCGAACACGCAACTCCAGCAAATCGCACCTATCATGTTCATAATCATGTTCGCATTTACGTCGTCCTTCCGACCTCTCCTTCCAGAAACCCTGCTCAACGCTGTCGAGCAGGCGCAGGAGGTCTCACAATCTTCAGCAGCGGCTGCACACGCTGCATCCTGTTCAAGCCGACGCGGTGGATGACCTTCGAAGTCGGCTTGATCGGGGAGTGAGAGTTGGGATTCGGCTTCGGGAGAGATTTGTCCGCGGTAGTAGAAGTGGAGGTTTTCGCTGGTGTTGCTTCCTTCGCAGCATCGACTGGCTTCGGATGGGTCTTCTCGCTCCCGGCCTGATTTTCCTTGTTGCTCGAGATGTCAGCTCTCGGCTTCTCAGGAACGCTCGACTTGGCTGGGCGGCCACGAGCCTTCTTTTTCGGTGGTTCATCGTCCTCTTCTTCCTCATCATCCACTTCAGCTTCGGAGTCATCAAGCACCTTCTCTGCTGACTTTGGTGCAGCTTTCGACTGAGTCTTGGTCGCGCGAGTGGTCTTCTTTGTGGGCGCAACAACATCGTCCTCTTCAGGCTCCGCCTCCGAATCCTCAAGCACTTTCTCGGCCGACTTTGCCTTGCTCTGGTCCTTGGTCTTGGTAGTAGGTCGGCGTCGCTTCTTGGGTTGCACCATGTCCTCCTCATTCTCGTCAAACTCCGACTCGTCGAGCACCTTCTCCGCGGACTTCGCTTTGCTCTGAGCCGTGGCCTTGGTAGATGGACCTCGTTTCTTTGGTGGCACGATATCCTCGTCGTTGCTATCGACCTCGGACTCGTCGACAACCTTCTCGGTCGATTTCGCCTTGCCATCGTCTTTCGAAATGGCCGGTCGGCCTCGCTCCTGCGGCTGCACAACATCATCGTCGTCGCTATCGACTTCGGACTCATCCAGCACCTTGTCCGCAGACTTTGATACTTTCTCGGGCTTGCTCTTTACCGGTCGACCAGGCTTCTTCGTTGCCGCAGGCTCTTTGGAGATGTGATCCCTTGATAACTCGTCTTCATCGTCATCCTCATCGTGCACGACAGTCTGTTGGTTCTTGCGAGTAGACTGCGACGCTACACGGCTCACCGGCTCCAAGGTCGCCTGCCTCTTCGCTTGCTGTTGACTCAAGCTTGGTGACTTTTGCACTCTGCCCAGATCAACGTGGTCCTCGAAGATCGTGGTATGGCTTCTTCGAGACTTCCTGGAAGCTTGTGAGGAAGGAGGTGGCATAGCGAAAGCA
Organism: Zymoseptoria brevis; assembly: GCA_000983655.1. NCBI lineage: Eukaryota > Fungi > Ascomycota > Dothideomycetes > Mycosphaerellales > Mycosphaerellaceae > Zymoseptoria > Zymoseptoria brevis. The sequence continues at coordinate 41,762 of JYJE01001346.1, forward strand.
GCAGCATCAGCGGCTTTTTTGGCAGATGCTGGCGTTGCAGCTTTGGTAGCTGGTGGCTTGACGGGTGTGGATTCTGAGTCGGTGGATCGCAACATGAAGCCCAGGTCTTTTAAAGTCTCCCTCGCCTGTCCGCGGTCAATCTGCTTCGCTGCCGGAGCAGGTTGCTGCTTTTCGATCGATGGTATGACTTCGAGCTTGTCTTTCGGAGCGACAACCTTAGTCTGGGTCGTCTTTGATGTCTCAGGTTGCGGCTCAGTCCTTGACTGTACAGAAGCGGTATCTTGAGCCAGCTGAGAAGCATTCTGTGGAGGTTCAGTCTGAGTTGTAGCAGCGTTGGCGTTTGTTGTCTTCCTTCGCTTCTTCGCTGCTTTCTCAGGAACCACCGAATAGTCGACCGGCGTTTCTGTCACCGCCGTAGACCTCCTGCGACTTGGTCTTGGCTGGTAGCGCTCCTTTGGCAGGCCAATGGCGAGGTCTTCTGAATTCAATGGCTCTGAGCTCTCTGCTTGGGCCTTTCGCTTCTTGTCTTGGGCGCTTTTCTGTGTGCCGGCTTCGTCCGCAAGGACAGACTTATTTCGCACACGCGGGACCGAAACAATGGGACTTGATGATGCTGGCTGTCGCTCTTTCTCAGCAGCACTGTCGGGGACGGCCCTCGAAGCCACTTCACCGGATCCTTCGGTTGTAGCCGCCTGAAGACTCTCGTTCGCGTTCTCGGGCACCTCACGAAGTGAAGTTTGCTGCGAGACAGCAGGAAGCTCGGCGCCTTCGCCATCCTTCAGCTGTCCATTTTCGTCCGATTCCTGCTGCTGGCTTCCCTCACCGCCACGCTTGGGGGTCTGTGACTCTGCTGCATTGGACCAAGGAAAGGGCGAGCTGTCCGGCTTGTCCAGATCCGGCAGTCTTATCTCGGTGATTGGCGGCGGCACGTTCTCCTGGTTTAGTGCTTGCTCGACCAGTCTCTGCTGTGAAGATTCATTGTAAGCCACTGTGCTCCCGCTGTCCCTGAACATGACTGTCGGTTCGTGCTCTGCAAAGTGTTGGAACATAGTCCCAGTCGGTAGTGCACTGGAACGATGAGCACCAGCTGAGTGCTCCGCGAACATTGGGAGTTGTGAGTGATCCGGCAGAAAGTCGTCTCGGAAAGCGGCCAATTGATCTTGTGACTGAGCTTGCTGCTGGCTTCTCGATGCGTGTGAATCCAAGGTGGACTTTGCTCGCTTTGCAGAGCTTCGAGGACCCGGCACAGGCTCCGCAGCGGGCACAGTTGTATGCCGACGATCTGCCTTCTTCGCAGCGGGAGTTGTGGATGACTTCATGTTGTGGTGAGTCGCGGAGAGGTGATCTGAGGCTGAGTCGAAGAGCCCGCGGCCTGCATCAGCGATTTGTCTGTTTAAACTGCCTGCGAGACGTCAGATGATATTAACGAAGCATTCCGATGGTGAAGTCGTACCTGTCGAAAGACTGCTCTTCTCTTGCCGTGCATGGGTCTCATTTGGCTGGTCGTTTTCGGCACCTAATGTGAAGTCTTCGTTGCCGTCTTCATCTTCGGAGTCCTGGATGATCGGAGGCATTGTGATGAATGAATGGCTTCGGTCATGGTCTGAAGTGAGATTTGTCGAATTGCTTGCCTTGAGGACGCGTAAAGCCGGGACGCGATCCTGAAGTTGGGAAAGAGCGTCGAGATGAAAACTGCTTCACTGAATGGCAAGCACTTTCCAATGATGTCTATAGTGCTGGCACCGACTACAACGTCGTTCTGCTATTCTGATCAAAATCAAACATGCCCGTTCAAGAAATGGCCATCGACATCGACAATGCCAACATCACGTGACTTCGCGTCAGTTCCCCGCCACCTCCAAATCCGCCTACACGTCCGCCAGCTGGCTTGCCCGTTTGTCTTCCGAACATCAACTCGACACCATTTCCGGATATCTCAGATATCCATCGACTCCGACCGAATCCACCGATCATCCACTATTGGACCTCGACTCGACTCCGACGCCTCGAAACCGCTACTCAACCTCGCCGATCTGGTCCCTTTGGCCGCGTTCCTCCCTCGAGCATCTGTGATCTCTCAACAACACATACCCCAAGCACATACCCTCCCCACAGTCCTTCAGACGTCCATCGTTCAGTGTCGCTCGCGGCGCTGGCAACAGGTCACCCTGCGCTTCTTCCTCTGGCCAAGTCGGATGACAACCCTCGAACCTCACAGCATGGTCTCACTTCATTGTCCCCGGCGAAGCTACCGTCGAAGTGGATGCGATGTTCTGAAGAGCTTAACCCTAAGCGATTTCCTCGGTTTTCCAAGTCTCGCGATGTCTTCTACTCCTCCTGTAGAGACAAGCAGCTGGCTTCTTCAACTAGTTTACGCGGACTCTGATCTTGCACGTCAGCGTAGTTGATCTTGCATCGGCGAAAGTGGCGGAATGGTGAAAGAGGATGCTGGACGAAAGAGTTGCTGGTCATGTCCGGTTCTTTCTTAACTCAGCGGCATCATGCGTCGGTTTGGTAAGACTTCCGAGGAGGCGCGCGTCGATGCTGCTGGCTGGACTCTTGCTCTGATCACGAATGGACAGTTTTGATGGACTTTGCTGGATTGGAATGGGAAAGAGTTGGATGGGAAGTGTCAGGCAGTGCCATTATCGGTGCTGTCTTTAGGATCTGCATTGGCTGGAGAGTTCGAGGTGAGGTCGAGAATATGTTCGTGGGTGTCTGCAATACCAAGTGCCGGTCGTTGGGTTTCAAGACTACTCGAATCTGCATCACTAGCACCTTCACTGGTGTCTGCCGTTGGCTGCATGGTCTCTGCAACAACTTGACTTGAGAGGAACACGGGAAGAGCATAGCAGTGTCCCTTTGAGGACTTCAGCCAACACACAGACGGCGCGATCTTGAGAGTCTCATCCTCATGGGCACCATCTCACACTCGTCTGAATCGTGCTCGCAAAAATCTGCAGTACGTAGCGAGGTGAGTGGGCTGACACACAGAGACATCCAGATCCGCGCTGTCAACTCGCAAGAGTCCGGCATGCTATAAGCTCCTGCACTCCCTGAAAACTCGACTGGTCTCGTTGCGTGCATTGGTTCCTCCTCCAATGACAGGTTGTTCAGCTCTCGCACCCTCTTGTCTCCCTCCACCTCGATCGGACTTGCTACGCATCAACGACCTCACAACATCTCTTGACCGACACCACCACGCTCAAACCTCAGCCGCGATGCCTGCACCCTTCTCCCACCCGCTACACTGCATCTGCAGAAAGCCATCCACTCTTCACCCCAGCCCATCCCCAGCCCAAGCCTTCAAACCCCACACCCCAGCACCTCGCTACCGGCGTGGTTCTCTCTCCCCCGAGATTGTCCGATCAGTCGCGTCAATCATCTCCCTCCACGGTCCCCTCGTGGCGGTCGATCGATGAACGCCGAACCCCCACCCCCAGCTCTGCCTCTGCTTCTCCGCGGATGAGCAGTGCGTTCCTCGCTCGAGCGAGATGGCGAGCGGTTTTTGTAGATGTACTTTGTCCGCTTGCGCCCGTGAGGGCATACTGCCTCTCGAAACCTGGCCGCGAAGCTTCTCTGATGCTTCAAGGTTGGGCGGAGAGATGGAATTCAAAGACTTGTCTCTGAGTGGGAGTGCTTATTCACATACGGAGAGATCATGATGCCCGAGGTTTTGGACTGTGTGCTGAGGAGGGCTGGTGAAACGAGCTGGTGTGTTTCGGTGAGCTGAGGACGAGGGTTTGGGAACGAAGGTTGTGGGTGGGAAGGTGGATGGAAGGAAGGGGTGAGATGGCGAGGATGTGTCGCGGCGATTGCTTTGAAGCTGAGCGTTGTTGCATAAGGTACTGATGATTGAAGGGATCGGGCTTTTGGGACTTCTGACGGCGAAGGCTTTCTGTCATCTGATCGGGCGAACTCTAGCTTTCTACGTCTACCGCGATCGACACTCAGCTCACCGGGGAGGACATCAAGAATTGGCTGTACTCGCCAGCAAATCGGATCACAGGCGTGAGAAGCGGGACCTCTCTCGAGTGAGGATCAAAGCTTTGGCTTGTCTGCTTTCTCGCGCCTGCCGGTTTGCTCGGCGGTATGGCGATTCTGGTGGTCTCGCATGCGTGGTGCTTGTGGAGAGCCGCTGGCGTAAATGGCGATGACGAGATTGCTGCGAAAGGTGAAGGGAGCTGGAGTTGAAGGCACTAGGGTCTGTGAACGGAAGTTGAAAGTCGATGTGACGGCGTTCGGTGAACGGGCGGTTTGCATACAAAGCGCAGCAATGCGCTGAGCCGTCTCTCGATCCTGTGAAGGGGAGAGGACGGCCTTTTTTTTTTACTCTTTTATAAGTCTCCCCTCGGAAATTTTGTCCGGTTGCGCTGATGGAGCTGACTATTTTGACAGGGTTGAGTGTCCTCTGTGGAGATGATGGCCTTCTCTTTCTGCATATTAAGCGGCTGGGTTTCCCAACACGCGAGCCGAGCGGATCAGAACCGCGAACGCGATTCCCGTGCAGAAGAAGTAAAGGATACTCCTCAGTCGCCTATGCACACACACACACATCAAAGGTTAGCAAAGTCCACCGAACACAGAATACGCACGGACAAGTATACTTACGCCCAGGCTCGAGTCTCCGTCTTGATGTACGCAACCTAGAAAGCAAAGATCAGCGGGATGGTCGCGAACAATCCAATCCAATCTGCATCGGGACCAATGAGGTCCAGCCTCTGAGACGATCTCGGAAGCACGCAGACACCTTGCGGCCCTTATCATTCAATTCCTTACCGTATACAACACCCTACTAACCATCCACCCGACCACAAACCGGTTCAGTCCGACCTGATCCTCACCCAACCTCGCATTGGCGAAGAGTCCCGCAAACACGGCGGCGATGAACAACGGCATGTTTTCCATGTGATTTCTGTGACAGGCTTTGGCGCGCTCGAACGCGGCGAGTTCGCGCGGGGCCAGCTTCTTTTTGAGGTACTCGGCGTAGGCGGCGCCTTGGGGGTTTTCGTTGTGGTGCGTGTTGATGTTGCCGGCGTTGGCGCGGGAGATGGCGATTCCGTGGGGGATGAGGGCGAGGATGTAGTAGAGGGGGATGGAGATTAGGGCTGGGAGGGGGGAGGGGGAGGAGGTTAGCGATGTGAGTGAGGAGAGGGAGAGTTGTTTTGATGCAGTCCTGGATGAGAGTGCAGATCTGCGAGCGAGCTTGAGAGGGACTTACGGATGTTGTAGGACGACATGTTGGCGGTTTCTTGAAAGGACGTCGAGCTTTTGGATGGTGGAGAAGGAGATGTGTGTTCGTGTGTGTGTGTGTGTGTGTGTGTGTGTG
>JYJE01001346.1:47140-160916 GCA_000983655.1 Zymoseptoria brevis
GTGAGATGGAGCTTTTGGGCATAAAGTGGCCTACCTTAGCTAGTTATTATTATTTTGGACGATGACGGAGTTGGCCTGACGGTCCAAGGTTCCTCGGTTGCGAGCTTCATCCGTTCAAAGCCACACGACATGTTGCTTTGCAGCAGCGACTCGACATCCGGTATATGGGGACGGGACAAGTTCATCCCGGTGATCGATCGCATGGAAGGAAGACATCCAACCTAACCTGAGAGCTCAAAGCCGGACCCCACTCGAAGGAGTTCCAGGTTCTCTCCTCTTCCCGAAAGCCAACGTGGAACCCCGCACTCCTCCAATGCACGTTCAGCACACCCCAATGCTTTCGTCCTGCGCCGAGCATTGGGGCATCCTTGTGGAAGCTTCGAGGTAACTTAGGTGTGAGAGTTGTTCTCTTCTCTTCGTCCTCCAGCCTTGTATCGCTCGAATACCACCTAATACCTTTCCTGCCCCTCACACCAGCAGTGTCGAAGCAGTCTCCTCGTGAAGAGGAGAGGCCACTTCACTTCTGAAAACATGCTGTCCCTCTTCACCATCATCGCCGGCCTTGGCGCATTCACGCCACTTGCCCACGCACAAGATGATCCCGAATACACCGTCTGGTCGTCTGTCGTCCTCACACGCACAGGCGAACGTACACCCGATATCATCACCGACTCGCCGACCGTCTTGACCTCAATCGGAGCGAATCAAGCGTATGCCGCTGGCGAATTCTTCCGCAATCGATACATCGTTTCGAACTCCACCGACAATAGCACGAATGGGCTTGGCACTGCTCGAGCTCCGATTCGTGGATTGAATGCCGATACATACGATTCGTTGCAGACTTGGGTCTTGACAAGAGATCAGCAATACTTGACTGCTACCGCTCAGGCCTTTCTTCAAGGATTATATCCTCCACGGTCTCCAAGTGCAGATCCCAACGACATCACAGCGGACAACACATATGTGAGTAGCCGAGTCTGCCCAACCAGCACATCTTGTTCCAACGAACCTCCCAGATCACCGGCCCTCTCAACGGCTACCAATACCCCTTCATTCAAGCCGCCAGCGACCTCGACCCCAACTACATCTACCTCGACGCAACCCACCAATGCCCCTCCTTCACCCGCTCGATCCGCCAACTCCGCTCGACCACCCAATTCAACACGACTCAAACCTCCTCTTCCTCCCTCTACACCACCCTCGGCAACGCCTTCTCCTCCGTCCTCGACCTCCAATACTGGAACTACCGCAACGCCTACGCCCTCTACGACTACCTCCGCCACCAAAACGCCCACAACAGCACCGCCAAAACCCTCCTCTCCAACCTCCTCTCCGACACCACCGACCCGCTCTCCACCCTCCGCTCCCTCGCCGACGCCCAACAATCCGCCCAACTCGCCAATCTCACAGCCTACAACCCCGCCACCTCCATCTCCGGCTACCGCGCCCACTCAGGCAGCATCTCAACCATAGCCGGCAATTTCCTCGCCTCCTCCATCCTCACTTCCCTCTCCACCGCCCTCCGCACCTCCACAACCTCGAATAAACTCACCCTTCTCTTCACAGACTACACCCCCTTCACATCCTTCTTCGCGCTCGCCTCTCTCCCGTCCCAATCCTCCAATTTCACCGGCCTGCCGTCCTTCGCAGCAAGCATGGTCTTTGAAGTCTTCTCCTCCCCCCCCGCCACTTCTTCTTCTTCTTCCAATAGTAGCAGTATCCCCCCCATCGAAGATCTCCGCGTCCGCTTTTTATACCGCAACGGCACGGACGACGGGGAGAGGTTTTTGAGTTACCCACTCTTCGGCCGACCCAAAGCGCAAGCGGATATGTCCTGGCTGGACTTTGCGGCTGCGATGCGCGACATCGCCATCGACGACGTGAGTAGCTGGTGTGACATTTGCGGCGCTACTCGGTATGATGCGTGGATTTGTGCGGCAAACGACCTCGGCGACGGTGGGGATGGGTATGCTGGTCGAGGAGGGGGTCGTGGGAGAGGGAGAGGAGAGCGGGAAGGTTTGAGTCCTGTGGTGTCGGGGATTATTGGCGCGGTTGTGGCGCTCGCTGTTGCGGGTTTGATATTCGGGGCTGTGATGCTCCTCGCTGGACTACGACTTCGTAGGAGAGACTCCTCCTCGAGCAACAGTGGAAGGAAGAGTTCGCTGGGAGGATTCAAGGGCGGGCGGAAGATGGCTAGTGATCAGGACTTGACGATTCCCAAGGGGGGAGGGGCGGGTGCGACGGTTGTGGAGGTGGTGGGACATGAACGGGTGGGGAGTTGGGAGTTGGGAAAGTCGGAGTTGGGGAGCAAGGTTGGGAATGATGATGGGAGTGCGAGGCCGAGTATGCAGAGTGAAAGGCCGAGTATGGAGGAGAGAGGAGCGGATCCGTGTGCGGACGGTTTGAAGCCCGTGGTGCCGCACGAGAGGGTGTAGATCGTTCAGGGGAAGAGGACGGTAGACGAGTGTTGAGACATGAGAGATATGTGAACCTGAATGAAACGTGATGGATGGAAATATACCCAAACGCGGCATAGTTTTGAAGTTTTGTGCGCGAGAGAAGACGGTTCTCCGAGTAACAGGACAATTCTCAGGACCAAAAAAAGCCTGATCCTAGGTTCTGAATATGTGCGGCGCAATGCGCGGAGCGCTGTCGCAGGGCTTCAATTTAGCTCATCATGTCGGGAAAAAGTAGCATTGCTCGAGTCGATGCTACTACTGACCTATTCACCAAGTCCATATGTCCTTCCGTCGACCTTTTTTCGTCGGCTCGAATGCATTTTTCAAACGCCGTGAACGCCTGTGCTCTTTTCTTCTCGAAATACCACTCCATGGACCTCGTCGGGTGGGATGTCGCGTGTCGCTTTTGCTTCCGCGGTGCGCTTTGGGTGACTTGCGCAAGGTATCTCTGAATTTCCAAGGCGCGTGGCTCCCGCATCTTTTGTCTTCAACCGCAGCACCAGCGAGCGCTCTTCTCTCCCCAGCCCTTCCTTCCCTTTCGCGCCTTCACTTGTCCACGTTGCCCCGTAATCATGCTCGCTTTTTCCCCTAGATCCCTCCAAAAAAAAAAACAAGATCCCTCTAACCATCCATCGCCGTATCTCCATTCGTGCCTTTGGGGTTGTACGCTGATATCCACAGCACGTTGTTGCACCTGTGGAGACATCCACGTTAGCTGCACTCCTCGCGTGAAATGCCACACACCCCATCGCATTCTCCAAAAGTTGTCTCGTGCCCGCCCTTCAGTCTCCATCTCTCCTTTCATTTCCTATTACCTCCTCCCCTCCTCCCCTCCCTCCTCCGCCCAAAAAAAGCGCAAAGACTCAAAAAAAAAACATACCGAATCAAAACCTGCCCCAAATCCCCCTGCATCTCCCCTTCCTTCCACTCCTTTGCGTTCCCCAACTGCACATTCATATAACTGTCCACGGAAACCAGTCTTCCGGTATACTCCTGTCCCCATTTGATGCGGATGAGGACGTCTTGGTTTACCAGGGCTTGGAGCATGGGGCGGGGGTTGAGGGGGATGAACTGCGGTTTCTTTGTCAGCGGTGAGGAAGGGTGGAAGAGGGGAGGAGGAGGAGGGAGGGAGAGACGGACGCTCATTTTTGCGGTGGTGGGTGGTGTGGGTTGTTTCGTTGGTGGTGGGCGTTGGTATAAGTTTTGAGATGCGCGCCAGTGAGATGGGGTTTTTGGATTTGGATTCGAGCTGGGGCACGTGACCGAGAATTTACTGGCAATGGAAAAAGGTGCTCACTTTTGGACAATGTTCAAGCAGCATTTCCCCGTCTGCTCGATCTACGCCGTGACTCAACCGGACTTGCCTCAAGGATCAGGTCAGAACAGCAGGATACCGGATTCGCCAACATATAATCTATCGGATTCTCGCGCCATCTTTCCCAAAAATGCCCATGCCCATGCGCAGCACACACAAATGCACACGCGCATCGCAAATACGAACTTGATAGCAGTGGTACTCCTCCCCATTTCATTCGCCGTGGCACGACTCATACACATCCCTCTCTCTCTCTCTCTCTCACTCCATCTAAGCCTCAAACTCCTTCACACCATCGTTCATCTTACCCGGCACAAGCGCCAAAGGCACAATACCCGAGACGTGCATCTCCGGTCCGAACACGTGCATGTTGAGATCCAACTCTTTGCCGACGGCCTTGATATTCTTGAGACCTTCCTGGTAATTGGGACCGGCGCGACGGACCCAGATTTGGACCTTGTGCTCGTTGAGGAGGGGCGCGACTTCGCGAATGGCGCGGATGACGCCTTTGAATGTGCTGGCGACCTGGGATTGATCTGTTAATTCGATTCTTGAGGAACTGTGGCCTCGGGAAGTTTACTCACATTGGTGAAGTTGGCGATACCACCACCGATGAAGAGAATCTTGCCCTCGGGGTGTTGTGGTGCCCGAAGCATGAGGTCGAAGACGGTGCGTGCGTAGTGGAAAGTCTGAGTCTCCGTGGGAGCACCAGAGTACTCGCCGTAGTTGGCGAGCTCGGAAGCGAAACCAGCGGATGCAATGGCATCGGCGTAGACGACGGAAGCACCACCTCCAGCGACCAATGTCCACACGCGACCTTGCGAGTTCAGAATGGTGAGCTTGAGCGAAGCACCGGTCTTTGCGTCCATCTCAGCAATGTAGGCCTCTTCCTTGCTCATTTCACGTCCGAAAGGAGCTGGGAATTCGAGTGGTGGACCAGCGTCGATTTGGACTTTGGAGTCTTTTGATGCGATGACTGGGATTCCGAGAGCGGCGGGTGAGCGAGCAATGGCCCACTTCACACCACATTCGAATTCTGCGGTTTGATCGATCTTCGCGGCCAAGTCGAGGAAGTGCACCTCCGCGGAGGTCTTGTCTGCGTTGGGAATGGCGACCAATGGGTTGATCTCGAGGTATGTGAATTGGCAGTCGACGTAGACGGCGTAGAGGCGGGAGATGAAGTCGATCAGGACGGGGTGGACACCCTTGGGCACCTTGGAGAGGAGGCCTTCTGCGATCTTCTCGTTGCTGGGGAACTCGGACAGATCGACTGGGATGAGGAGCTTCTCGGCCTTTTCGTCGACATCACCGACATCCACACCACCCTCGTGGTAGAATAGAATCCAGTCGCCCTGTGTTATCTCATCAGCTGGAGGGCCTCACATCGAGATCTTGGACAATCTCACCTCACGAACGGAGTTGATGTTGATGTAGTACTCCGTCTCTTGCGGGTGAGGCACAAATGGCTCCACGAGGAAGTTCCTCAACGCACCCTCAACATGCTCCACCTGTTGGATCTTGTTCGCGCGCTCCGCAATCCACTCTTTAGCCTCCGCCCATGTTGCGTTCAGCTTCAGCAGTCCCGACTTGCCTCGTCGCTTGATGAGCATGTCGGGCTTCGCAACGAATTTGGCACCGGATTGAAGGAGGAATGGGTATTTGGCCTCGGCCGCGTCGAGCACTCCTCGAACATCATCGCCGTCTGCGAATGTGATGGTTGCGAGTTTGGCGGGTGGGTTGTGGGTGGTGGACGGAGGGAGAGGAGTCGGCTTGATGACGGGTGCGCGTGTGAGATGGTAGTTGAGGATGGCCTTGCCGTCGGCCTCGAGGATGGATTTGGCGGACATGGTGGGAGACCTGGTTGAGGAGGTGGTTTATGAGCTGCTGAAGCGGGTTCTTGTCAGTGATTGGACTCGTAGCTGCTGTCACTTGATCGAGAGGAACGAATGCTGTAGCAAGGAAGTCTTTGCAGGGGAAGAGCTCGAGCGGAGAATGCAGCTAGCTGGGCGAGAGTAGTCGCTTCGGGACGGTTTCAGCAGCAAAGACGATACCACGGCAGGTAAAGATTTGGGCGGTGGAATCTTGCGGTTTCTGCGGTGAATCCGAATCCGTCGGACTTCCGAACGCAAGATGGCTCGGCTTGTTGGTGTTTGCGATACTGCTGCTTACTTCGGATTTGATCTTGCTGCTGCTGGTTGTCCCGTGGTGGTGTGAATGTCGTCGTCGGAGTGTGATGGCATTGGAGGAATTCCGGACTAAAAACAGAGGGCAAGGTAAGGTGGGTTGTTTGGGACTTACGCTGAGCTTGGTTTTCCGACTCGTAAGGCTGTCTCGGTTTCACGGCGCGTATTGAAAGGTGTCGTGTGTATGGAGAAGATGTGGTATGAACAGAGAGTAGTCAAGAAGGGCACGGTGAGAAGAAGTTGGACAAGACGTCTCGCAATCGATTCAACCTGCAGCTCTCTTCGTCCTTGCCTCTCTCTCAGCAACAATTCTTTCTCCCCACAAGCTCCGAAAGAAAGCTTTGGTTGAAGGCTGGCCCTGGATTTCGGGCGGGCGCTAAAATATCGTCCGTGCATAGATAGGTATTGGCGACTCCCGCGCCTCGGGGAATCCATCGGCCGTTGAATATCCTTGACCACAGAATCAAATGCGCCGACTCATATCGTCTCTATCAACATTGCAATTCTTCAATCCAGACGAGTTGTCACTTCGCTCCTCAAGGAAAGATCAAGCATCGTCCTCGACCGGGCAGCGGCATTGGAACGGTTCATGTTGAGAATTTGAGAGCTGCATTGAATCGGCATTCAAAGGTCCATATTCAAGGTACCCGGTACATACAAAAGTATATTGTACAAGCAGACCTGCGTCATCGAGCTCGACAATTCATGCAATTGAGCAGACTTCCTATCGGTTGAACAGAGGAATCACGCTGAAGACGTCCCTCCCATCACACCGGGTTCCCCGGCAATCTCCTGGGGTTGGCGGCAACATGTCCAGTTTGTTCCAACTCAACGACCTGAATGCAGGTACACACTATGGGGTGGTGGGCTGAAAGCGATAACGAGCAATAGGACCACCAACCGTACTACGCCAACTTGGTAGAATGCTCGTATGCTCGTCAGTAAGATTGGGCTGCAACTCTCAATGGTTATCTTGGATCATTCCTTCGGTGTTCGCAGCTTGTTTCAATCATCAGAGTGTGAGTTGCAGTTCGGGCTTGACAACGATATGCCCTGCAGGAGGAGCTGCCGAGTTTTGTCAGACAGCTCTCAACCACGAGGAACAGATTCCTTCACAGTCAACACGTATACAGAGTACAGCTGTTCTCTTCCTTCTCCAAGATTGTCTTAATAGGATGCCCATCGTTATCGCATTTTCATCCAAAATAGCCAGGGGAGAAAATCAGGCCGTGAAACCTTTCCTTCAGCCCACTTCCGGGCCGAAACGGCTCCCCTCGTGGTGGGCAGCTTGGCAGCTTGGCAGCTCGGACGTTGGTGAGAAAGCCAAAGCTCCCGTCCGTCTAGCGTCCCGTCGGCAGGGATCTGCTCTGGAAAAGAGGCTGAGGTCAACAGCGTTCGTTGTGGAGGGCTGCTTTGAATTGTCCGGCACGAGTCTCTCAATCTGCCCTGCTTTCCATTATTGTCCGACTTCCTCTCCAACCCATCTCACTCCTCAATCCCGCCCTCTCTCTCTCTCTCTCTCTCTATCTCTGACCGCGCACTGAATACCATACCGTGAGTTGTTCCTTCCTCAAGCTGAGACGCACGTTGAAACGCGGTGCTCTCCTCGAAAAAGTTGCCCAAGCCAAGAATCCGGAGCTCCAACCACGAACTTCTCATCTGCTTCTACACCTCAGCACCTGACACAACATCAGCGAGAGAATCATCAGAAGACAAGTCGCTGACGTTGATCTCCATTCAGCTACATTCTCCTCCAAACACATACACCCTCATAGAGAGCTCATCATGGCTCCCGCAACGGCCAATGGCACCAATGGTGTCAATGGACACGACACCAACCTTTCCGCGAACGACAACATCCAGCGTTTTGCTGCTCCCAGCCGACCGCTGAGCCCACAAGCCAACCACACTCTCTTCCACCCAAAGACGAGATGTTTCGTCTAGTGAGTTGGAGCCTCGAGATCTCAGGATCGTGGCAGCAGCAGCAGCAGGACTAACATTCACCACAGCGGCATGCAGACCAAGGCTGTCCAGGGCATGCTCGATTTCGACTTCATCTGCAAGCGCAAGACGCCTTCAGTGGCTGGAATCATCTACACATTCGGTGGCCAGTTCGTCAGCAAGATGTGAGTTGCATCCCATTCTCACCACCTCCACCACCTCAATCTGACTCCTCTCCAGGTACTGGGGAACATCCGAGACCCTCCTCCCCGTCTACCAAACCGTTGAGCAGGCCATGTCCAAGCACAGCGATGTTGACTGCGTGGTCAACTTTGCCTCCTCCCGATCCGTCTACACCTCCACCATGGAGCTCCTCGAATTCCCACAAATCAAGTCGATCGCCATCATCGCCGAGGGTGTGCCAGAGCGTCGTGCGCGTGAGATTCTGCACGTGGCCAAGAAGAAGGGTGTGACAATCATTGGACCGGCCACGGTCGGTGGAATCAAGCCTGGTGCGTTCAAGATTGGAAACACCGGTGGAATGATGGACAACATTGTGGCTTCCAAGCTCTACCGCAAGGGTTCCGTCGGATACGTCTCCAAGTCTGGAGGGATGTCCAACGAGCTGAACAACCTTGTTGCCAACTACACCGACGGTGTGTACGAGGGTGTTGCCATTGGTGGTGACAGATACCCGGGAACCACATTCATCGACCACATGCTCCGATACGAGGCCGACCCGAACTGCAAGATCCTCTTGCTGCTCGGTGAAGTCGGTGGTGTTGAGGAGTACCGTGTGATTGAGGCTGTCAAGGCTGGCGTCATCAAGAAGCCAATTGTCGCATGGGCTATTGGTACCGTTGCCAGCATGCTCAAGACGGAGGTGCAATTCGGTCATGCTGGATCTCTTGCCAACTCTCTGCTCGAGACTGCTGCTACCAAGAACTCCAGCATGCGTGAGGCAGGTTTCTACGTTCCCAATACGTTTGAGGAGCTCCCAGAGATGCTCTCCACCGTCTACCAGAAGCTCGTCAAGGCCGGCACCATCGTTCCCGCCCCAGAGCCAGGCGTCCCCAAGATCCCAATCGACTACTCCTGGGCACAGGAACTTGGTCTCATCCGCAAACCCGCTGCTTTCATCTCCACCATCTCCGACGACCGTGGTCAAGAACTTCTCTACGCTGGTCTGCCCATCTCGGACGTCTTCCGGGACAACATCGGTATCGGTGGTGTCATGTCTCTCCTGTGGTTCCGCCGCCGTCTGCCCGACTACGCCAGCAAGTTCTTGGAAATGGTTCTGATGCTGACTGCCGACCACGGTCCCGCCGTGTCCGGTGCCATGAACACCATCATCACCACTCGTGCCGGCAAGGATTTGATCTCCGCCCTGGTTGCTGGTCTTCTCACCATTGGTTCTCGTTTCGGTGGTGCCCTCGATGGTGCCGCTGAGGAGTTCACCCGCGCTTTCGACAAGGGTCTCAGCCCGCGTGATTTCGTTGACACGATGCGCAAGGAGAACAAGCTCAGTATGAAGATCTCCGTCCAGCTCGTTTGACTTGGTACTAACATTCTCGCAGTCCCTGGTATCGGCCATCGCGTCAAGTCCCGCAACAACCCCGATCTCCGCGTCTCCCTCGTCAAAGAATACTGCCAAGCCAACTTCCCCAACACCAAGCTCCTCGACTACGCGCTCGCCGTCGAGAGCGTTACAACCTCCAAGAAGGACAACCTCATCCTCAACGTCGACGGCTGCGTGGCCGTCTGCTTCGTCGATCTCCTCCGCAACTCGGGCGCCTTCAGCAACGAGGAGGCCGAGGACTACCTCAAGATGGGTGTGCTCAACGGTCTTTTCGTGCTTGGTCGCTCAATCGGTCTGATTGCCCATTTCCTTGACCAGAAGAGATTGCGTACGGGTCTGTACAGACATCCCTGGGATGATATTACGTACCTTCTCCCTGAGCTCGGAAAGGGTGCTCCTGGTAATGAGGGGCGGGTTGAGGTTGACATGGCTTGAGTGGGTAGATGGTGGACGTAAGAGGGTGGAGTGCATAATCTCGAGCTTGTGGCAAGAGCGGCGTCTGGCTTTGCGATAGATATATCGGCGAAAGTTTTGTTATTGGACGGACAACATCCTCGCAGGGCGGATAACCCCTCGAGGATGTGCTGTGCCTCTTTTTTTGCTACAACTATACAGCATGTACGAATTGACATGATATGATTTGGAACACGACCACACAAGGATATCTCAAAGTCTTGCCTCACAGCTTATTAAGAGTCGACATCGGACCTTAATCATACGTACAAAGTTCGCCAGCGATTTGCATGTGACACCGCCAAAAAGTGGTCAGCTGGGCAGTGTGTCGTCATTAGCGTTTACCTCTTTGGACATCGCTTTCTTCACAAGTCCAAACAATTTCCAGATTATTTACTCGACGGTCGAGTAGACATCATCCTGAGTTCCTCTGACATGGATCACCCTACGACCTCACAGCTTTGCGTGAGCTGTGCTTGTTCTCGACCTGCGGCGCGGTAGTCGACGAGAGTTTCCGTGGTTCCCTGCAACGGAGAGGAGAGGAGAGCAGGCATCCATATGGTACACTTCAAACGTAGACGCATACCACGACCGACACGACCGACACGCTCCGACTCGACCATAGCCGCATCACTCTCGCTACAAGACAACCATCCCCTCCCAAACCACCAGCACCAGCGCTCCCGCCCACAATGTCACCCCCCACCACAGCAAACCAATACATCCGCCAAATCCTCCACCACACCGATCCACCCCCTCCCATCGCCGCCCGCTTCTTCTACACCTCTCCCATCCCCATCGACGATCCTCTGTCTCCTCTCCCACCACCCACGACCGCCGCAACGGTGAATCTCAAGCAGGAACCGAAAGCTTTCTCGGAATATGATAATACTGCGTTGGATCGAGCTTGGAATGAGTTGAGAAGGAAGATTTTGAGGTTTCATGAAGAGAGGGGGGAGAAAGGGGAGCGAGAGAGGGGGAGTTCTGCGGTTGGGGGGAGAGAGGGGGAGAGGGGAAAGGGAAAGGGGGTGGCTTCGGCGTTGGGGAAAGATGATGGGTTACATGGGAGAGAGGAGGAAGGGGAGGGATCGGAACATGTTGGCGTTGGTGTTAGCGTGGCGGAGTTGTCGTCTAGTCCTGCTACGACTGGGACGCCGTTTTTGCGGGCTCCGTCGCGGAGGAAAGTGGAGTCTTCTGCGGCGGTGCAGGGGATGGAGGAGAGACCTGCGAGACCGAAGGTGAGGCAGCTGGATACATATGACTGGGAGGACGCTTCGCATTTGGTGGATCACAGCCCTGCTCCTCGGAAAGTGTCGAAGCAGAAGGAGGAGGATACACCGACTATGAAGGTAGCGGTGGGTGTGTCCCGACTGCATCAAGTGGAAATGCCTGATCTACAAATGACGCCGATATACTGGACGCCCGTGAATGACGTCGCGCGAGTGGTGCGTGGAACGTGGTTTTACCAGGACACGATGTTACCAGTCGAAACTCCCGTCGCGAACATGTTGGAAGCGGGATACATCGACCTGCAATGCTGGACGGAGACGTGGAAAGATGAACTGGATAGCGCGGTGGAAGTGGGTGCTGCGGGGGAGATGAAGATTGTGCATATGCTGTGGCCGGACAAGCCCCCTGTGAAGGTGCCGGAGAGTCGACCGGAGAGTCGGATTGGGCAGGAGGAGCGTGGAGAGGAGAGTCTGGTCAGGACGGCTGCTGCGGCGTTGTTTGAGGGAGCGCCGGAGACTGTCGAGCAGAGGCATGAGAGGGCGGTGGAGGCGGCGGCGGATATCATCGATATCTCGACGGGACCGGGAGGGTCGGACAATAAGGCTTCGGGGTTGACGACGTGGGGACGGGCGGGTGCTGTGAGGGTTTATGCGAGTTGTGGGGTGATTTACTCGAATGAGAGGGAGGCGACGATTCTCAAGCCGACATTGCTGCCTTCTGCTTATTATGGCAGACGGCCACTGGCGAATTATATTCGCAAAGGGCGGCAGATTGGGATACCGGTTGTGCGAGGTTTCGATCAGGCGGTTTGGGATAAACTGCATCCACCGAAGACGAGCGCGAAGAAGACGCAGGCTGAGCGAGGAACTGCGACTTCAGGAGCGAATGCGGCGCGACGAGCTGTCGAGGATCCTGCGCTGGCGAGGAGTGATCGACCGCAAGTCTCGGATCTGGTGCTGGTGATTCACGGTATCGGACAGAAATTGAGCCAACGCATGGAGAGCTTCAACTTCACCCACGCCATCAACGACTTCCGACGAGAGATCCAAGTCGAATGTGGCAAAGAAGACGTCAAAACCCACTTCCGCCCCGACATGGGCGGCATGATGGTCCTCCCCGTCAACTGGCGCCATCAACTCTCCTTTGAAGAAGGCGGCTACCGCAACGACGACGGCTCCAAAGACCAGTCCTCCGACGACTTCACCCTCAACGACATCACGCCCGACTCCCTCCCTTCCGTCCGCGGCATCGTCTCCGACGTCATGCTCGACATACCCTACTACATGTCCCAACACCAACCCCAGATGATCGCCGCGGTGATCGCAGAAGCCAACCGCGTCTACCAGCTCTGGTGCCAGAACAACCCGGGTTTCGCCCAGCACGGAAGAGTCCACATCATCGCACACTCCCTCGGCAGCGTCATGGCGATTGACATCCTCTCCAACCAACCCACCACCCTTCCCCCCTCACTCGCCGACCCGACATCCATTGACCTCAAAACCACGACGCTCGACCACCTCCTCTTCCAAACCCATTCCCTCTTTCTCGCCGGCTCACCCGCAGGATTCTTCCTCCTCCTCCGCCGCGCCCGTCTGCGTCCTCGAATCGACTTCCCGTCAACCTCCGCCCTCGCCGATCCCACATCCAATACCCCCTCCATCTGCGGCCCCCGCGGTCAATACGGCTGCATAGCAGTGCACAACATCTACAACATAATGAACGGCTACGACCCCGTCGCCTACCAAATGAACGCCACCGTCGACCGTTCCCTCGCAGCTTCCCTGCGAAAAGCCATCATCCCCTCCAACACCCCCGGCTACTGGTTCGCTGCCGGAACCTCCTCCACCACGCGGTGGTTCTCCGGTCGTCCTCCCACCTCCTCCACTTCTTCTCATCCAGTGCTACCACGGCTCCCCTCGCAGGTCGAAATGGAAGTCCATGATTTCTCCAAGGAGGAAGTCGCGGAGAAGAGAATGGTGTTGTTGAATGATAACGGCCAGATTGATTTCTATCTGAGGTATGGAGGGGGACTGTTGGAGATTCAGTATTTGACCATGTTGGGGGCGCATAGTAGTTATTGGGGACTGAGAGATTTCATTCGGTTGGTGGTTGTGGAGGTTGGGAGGAGAGGGGGGAGGGAGGGAACGTTGGCGGGGTTGAGGGGGACTAAGAAGAAGGGGATTGGGGGGAAGTGAGTGAGAAGTTGCGTCGGGTGGTGGAGGGTCGAAGTTTGGTGTTGGACCTATGATACCCAAAGCGATTACTTGCCTATAAAGTCGCATGTATAGAGAATTCTTGGAAAAAGCATCGTTTCTATTCTGGAACTTGCCTGATCTCACATCCTCATTCCTATCAACTACTAGTACTCCGCAACACCCTGCACCCCACTCGCACTCATTACCCCCCGACCAAACCACTCCCCCACAACCCCAAACCGATCCCTCTCCGCACCCCTCAAACTCTCCGTGAACAACTCATGCCGTCCCGCACTCTCCTCCTGCGCCCGCCGCGTCTGCCGTATAATCCGGTTCCCCGCCTCACAAATCGGACACTCAATCTCCACCCTATCTTGCACCCCTTCATGATCCGGCACATTCAAACACCGCTGGTGAAAACTATGTTTACACAAAAAATGCACCGTGGGAAGATCCAACGTGGTGCCGCATTTCGAACACCGCGTGGCGCTGAATGAAGCCGGTTTGGTGGCCAGGTCGTCGATTTCGGAGAGTTTTGTCGCCGTGTCGGAGCGGTAGGTGGATATGAGGCGGCGGTTGGCGGCGATTTCCGCGCGTTCGCGGGAGACGGTGGTGGTGAGGTAGGATTTTACTAGACCCATGGTGGCCACGGCGTTGGTGGAGAGGGTTTGGATGACTTGCAAGGGAGCCATGAGTCCGTCGTCGTCGATTTTCTTCAGCACGGCGGCGACTTCACCGGGGCCGGCTTCGGACAGGATTTGGGGGGAAGAGGTGAAGTAGGCCAGCGCGGCGGGGTAGAGTTGGGGTTCTTCCGGGCCATATTTGTGGAGGGCTTTGATGGCGCCGGCGGTGTCGTGGGCAGAGGTGTAGGAGCGGAAGACGTCGAAGCGGAGCCCCTGTTTTTCCGAGACGAGGATTGTGCCGTCGCGGAACTTTTCGAGGTCCGAGAGGAGGAGGATGGTGGAAGGGTCGATCGGGGCGTTTTCTTCGCGGTCTTCGATGAGGGTTTTGGCTTTTTTTTCCCAGGTGGATTTTTCGTCGGAGGAGGTCGTGGTCGTGGTGGCTTTGTGGAGGTACATTTCGAAGAGGGTGGTTTGGAGGTCGGCGCGGTTGGAGGGGTTCACGTTCGGGTTGGAGATGCAGGCTTCGAGGAAGATGATGAAGGCGTCTGGGTGGTCGATGAAGGCGGAGAAGGCCACTCGGGGTCTTGGGACGTCGTACTCGATGAAGTCGCCTTCTGTGACGCTCTCGACTACTTGTGCCTGGCTCACTGTGTCTTGTGTTTCGTCTTTCGAGGGCGATCTTTGGAAAGCGCTTGTGCTCATGTATGGTAGTGGAATGAGTGCTGCGAGATTTTGAGCGGCCGATGTTGCCATTGTACCGAAGCCACCCTGCTGCTGTGTGACGGAGACCTCTTGAATGACCACAGCATCCTTCTTCGGCTTGAAAGTGCCGGTGAAGTAGTCGATAAAGAGTTGAGTAGCCTCGGTCGGGCAGTGTTCCAGCAAGACTGTGCCATACTTCATGAAATTGGGAGAGGCCTCCTTCGGTTCGAGGCGGACGATGTATGCCAATGCCTCGGCATACTTCTTCAGATCTTCGATCAGAATGTCCACAACAAGGCTGTGTTCGTCGTGTCTGCGAGCGAGGAACGCCGCCTGGTCGTAGTATCCGCCCTGTCTGCACATCAAGATTGCTGTATCCAGATCGAACTTAAGCTCTCCGGGTTGCTTGATGAACTCCTCAAGCTTGTCGACGTCTTTCAACTTTGCGTAGCAATTCAGCAGCAAAGTGGTGTGATCTGAAGTCGCCTTGTGATGCTCATGTAGCTCCTCGAGGTATTCGATCAAATTTCGTATCCGTTGGTTGTCCAAGAATTTGCGGATGATCTGCGAAGGCTCCGTGTTGTCGATCGCTCGCAAGTACTGTTGCATCGCCGTATCGTAGTCACCCTTCTGGTAAAGCCAGTCTCCGTACCTGCGGAAAATGACATTTTGCTGTACAGGATCGACCTTGTACTTTTGCGACAGATTGATGGCCAGCACATAATAGTTGTATTGGTACAAGATCTCGAGCTTCTGTTGAAACGTCTTCTCGTGATAGCGCCAGAGCTTGCCGTCGATCGTGAGTAGGAAGATGTCGCCCCAGACGTTGAAGGTGTGATTGATCTGGCTTGATACTGACTCCGACTGAGCGATGAATTTCAGATCGGTGTTGAGGATGGAAAAGGTACTCGTGTTGAAGATTTCATCCGCCCTGCTGCCTGCGAAAGCTTTCAGACCAGTAGCTCGGCCGAGGTTGTTGGATGGTGGTGCCACGATCAGAACATAGTCCTTGCAAACGTCGACAAGCTTCTTGGAGCCTTCGTATGCGTATGAAGTCGCTTTCCCTCGTGGACCATAGGTGTATATGGCATCATCGCGAGCAACAACAATCTCATTTGATTGAGGATCCAGTGTCATGCATCCCACAGCGCAGCCATTCTCGTCCAGTGAGCGAGCTGGTGTGCCTTGGGATTTGCCTGAGATAGCGAGAGCCAGTATTCGATTCGTCGTCGAGATGTAGAGCGCAGTCGTGTTCGCCTCGCGAAACTCAAGTCCAGTGATAGGCTCCTCTGATTCGAAAACAGTCCGTTGCTTCGTTCCTCGATCATGAATCATATCACCGCGAACAACAGTGACACTTCCATTGCCGAATCCAACAGCTAGCTGCGCAAGATCACTCGTCACAGCGAAGGCGGTCACGGGGAAGCTCCTCCGTCCATTCTGAATGGTGAGTGTGCAGAGACATTTCGGGATCCCAGTCTTTCTCTCACTTTGATCGAGGTTCCATACTTTCAACTCGGGCTCAGTTGACAGTGTTTCGGCCAGAGTGAGTAGGTAAGGTGTTTCCGGAATCTGGACAGCACGCGTGAGGCTGCCGGCATCGTGAGCTTTCCATGAACGAGCTGGCTTGAATGTTTGATCGAGGAGGTGAATGTAGCTATCGGGAGTGCCGACGAAGATGTGATTCGTCCCTGCTCCTATCGAGGAGATATTGGCTTGCTGTTCAAGTTAGTACCGTAATCTCTATGGGCTATACGATGCTGAACTCACATCGAGCGATATAGCACCTTCTCCATCTGCCAGCCGGACTTGCGAGACATCGAAGAATCGGAAAGCTTTCCACTGCACTCTGTTAGTCTGAGTATTGCATGACTTGAATTCCCACAACATACCGATGTCAGCGCCATAGTCATCGAGCCATATCACAATGTATCACAGTCGAAGGTAGAGGGAGTGAAGTGGCTGGCCAGCAACCCAAATGCGCCACGAGTTTCGGCCTCAGGCGGCACATCACTGACCTCACATTCGAGCTGTCTTCCTGGCATAGACTCCACAATAACCAATCGACATTCGCTACCTCATCACAATGGAAGACGACGACGACGACTTTTACGGAAACGGAGGCGGAGAGGAGGAGGTGCAAGATGCGATGGAGACAGAGGCCGACAGCAAAGATCAGAAGATGGAGAGCGATTCTGGCTCCGAGGAGGACAGCAGCGACGATGTACGATGATGATATTGGTTACGTGGACGCAGACGAGGAACCCATACTGATGAGATGCTACATAGGACGTACAAATCACACTGGAAAAGCCCGACGGCGCAAAAGCAGAACCTCCGTACGTCTCGCTCTCAATACTCCATCCACTCCCCATCTAACACCACCCACAGTCCCGGATCAAAAGCAGCCCGCGAAAAAGCCGCCGCCCTCAAAACCGCCGCCGCCTCCACAACCTCCCCCTCCAAACCCTCCAAAAGCAAACCCCAAATCAAAAAGAACCCATCCGAACGACGAGGCTCCTCCGCCGCCCCGAACACCGTCAAAACCACCCTCACCCACAACAACAAAGAAGGCAAAGACTTCCCCGCCCTCCGACACAGCAAAGTCGACGTCAACGACACCCCCATCTGGCCCGCGAATGGAAAACCTATTACTTCAATCGACATCGACGCCGACCTCGCCGAACACTCGAAACCCTGGCGCTTGCCGGGGACGGACCAGACGGACTTTTTCAATTATGGGTTCGATGAGTATACGTGGGTGCAGTATAGTTTAAGGCAGCAGGCGATGGGGAATACGATTTCGGGACTGAAGGCGGAGGATGCGCAGTTGAAGGCTATGTTTGGGGAGATGGGTGGACCCGGAGGTGGGGGTGGAGGGGGACAAGGAGGTGGAGGTGGAGGAGGGGGGATGCAGGGGATGCCGCCGGGGATGCCGGGGATGCCGACTCCGGAGCAGATGCAGGAGATGATGGCGCAGGGACTTGTGCCGCCGGAGTTTGCGGCGATGTTGGGGATGGGCGGCGGTGGCGGGGGGATGGGACAGCAGCAGGGAGGGCAGTTTGGACAGGGTGGAGGAGGGTTCGGGCAGGGAGGAGGGTTTGGAGGAAACAGCGCGAGTCCGAATCCGCAGCCTGGACAGGGATTTCAGCCACCGCAAGGGCCGAGTGGAGGGCAGCAACAGCAGTGGATGCCGCCGCAAGGGAGCGAGAATTATAGTCCGCAGCAGTTGCAGATGTTGCAGGAGCAGCAGATGGGTGGAGTTGGAGGAGGGAGAGGACGCGGGCGAGGGAGGCGAGGGGGTTGGTGAGATGTGGCGGGATGAGAACAGAGCGATATACAACGAGCTTGTGAATGTCGGCACCACCTGCGGACATGTGGCCCGGAGAAATCCAACGACTGGACTGGAAAGAAGATATACAATGAAGATGCAGAATATCTTCATTTGGCCTGTATCGATATGCAGAGCGACTCTCACGTCTGGCGATCCGGAAGGGCTTCCGAAGTGAAGAACTTCGATTCGTTTGCGATAGCGACGATGCCGCTGCATCGAGTCGACTGGCGCTATCAAGGGCGCCCTAGATACGACCCGCAGATGCAGGTCAGTGGACACGGCATCATTTCCGCTCAGCGTAGCACTAGTTGTAGTTGCTCGCCTCCAGCGGCGGACTAGATCGAGTTCTCGAAATGAAACACATCACTGCGCAGTCAACAAAGTGTCTTTTCTGTATCTCATCATTTGTGATAGCGACCACGACATTGCCCCTCCTCGCATCCCATCACCGTCATTACATCCCCCCTCCCCCGCCACCCCTCCACCTCCCATCCACAACCCTCCCAACCCGTTCCAGCACCCTCGTCCCACCCATCACAGCCGCAAACCTCCTCATCCTCTTCTCCCTTCCCATCAACACAAACGCCGGCAAACCCGTCACTGCACCTCCTCTCCTATCCACACCACAATCACTCATCCTCGAGTCTCCACTCCCATCGCCATCCCCCTCACCAATCTCCCCACCCTTTCCGGCCTTGAGTAAGTCCAGCACAACCTGCGCCGCAAAAGCATTCATCCCCGCCCTCCTCAGCCACCGTTCCCACAGTGTTTCATCTTGCAGCACCGTCATTCCAGGGTCGAGTCGCGGCGCGTACCGAACGATAGCAGCGGCGATCCATTGTGCTAGCACATTCGTTCCGTCTTCTCCTGGTGGAGTGGGGATGAGGGAGACCTGTACGTCTGTTTCGGGGATGGAAGTCGTCGTGAATAGCGTGAAGTCTACCATCGCTTCTGCGTCGCGTGGAGAGAGCGGGTGGTCCGGAGAGGTTGTAGGATGGGTGATGAAGACGAGTAGGGTTTCGTAGCGGCCAGCTTGGGCGGCGAGCTGGGTGCGGAAAGTGGTATTCTTGGGATCGGGACGGCTGCCGGGGAGGCGTTTCTGTTTGAGGCGTTGAAGGGTTGTGAGGATGAGGCCGGTGCTGGGGGAGAGGTTTAGGTCAGCTTCCGGAGTGGGTGGTTGAGGCGTGGTGTAGTCGCGTTCGATGAGGGTGAGGGTTGGGAGGTGGTGATTTAGGGAGCGGATTAGGGGGCGATTGGTGAGGAGGGTCGTTGAGATTAGGATTGGGAGGGGGGAGTTGTCGTGGGTGATTGATGGCGTTGGGAAGGTGTGGGGTGTGGTGGATTGAGGTGCTGGTGGTGGTGCGGTAGGTGGTTGAGCTGGTATCGGTTCTGCAGCCACGGGGATCGTCTTGGTAGAGGATTTGTTTGCTACTGGGGTGATGCCTTGCATTGACAGGAAGCCGGACAGATGGCCTTGTCCAAGACTTTGAGTGTCTGCGGTAGCAATCGGGCCTGCAGGATTTGGCTTGAGCTGGTCTTTGCGTTTCTTGAGAAGAGCATTGAGGCTGGAGAATTCCAATGGCTCTCGCGGGACTGTCGACCTAGGCTGGTAGCCCGGGGCGAACGAAGCTGACTCCTTCGTGGAGCATTCCGTGGCATGCGAAATTCGCTCGACGTGCTCAGAGTCCCGCACAGCCGGAGCAAGTTGTGATTGCACTGCTGACACCGGTCGAGATGGCAGGTTGATTGTGTGTCCCTCCAGCCCGCGTGACGCTGGTTCAAGATCGTCATCATCGTACTCGTCAGGATCGAGAATACGCAGACCATCCTGCTTGCAGACCATCGACGAGATATCAGCTTCGCCTTCAATATCCAGCTCGGCCAGATATCTCGCAAGTGAGCCATCGTCAAAGTCTCCCTCTGGCTTTGGTTTTCCGAGGCGAGACGGGAATGCGTTCCATTGTAGATGACGCTCCAGGCTGGTGATACCACTCCACTGCTTTTCGCTCTTGTCCAGTCCAGCTTTCAACTCCTGGAGCGTAATTCGCTGATTCCCAACATGCATGTGCCATGGTGCTGCTGGGCTGACCTTTTCGACTGCTGGTACTGGCACTCTCATGGTAGTGTCAATCTCGATGAGCTCTTCGTCTATCGCTTGACCGGGCGTGACGTCCGCGAGTGGAGCTACCATCTCAGCAACTGCATGCAACGCATCTTCTACAGACTCGAATGGGTCCTCATCAGTATCGTTGGACTCGAGCGGTGGTATGAAGCTGGCCAGGTCGTCCGAAAATGCCACAGTCTTCGCTTTCTTGGTCGGTGGCTCAGTGGGATCCACCGGTAGTAGAGGACTGGAAATCTTCAGCTCGTCCAATCGTCTGATCTTTCGATGTGATGGTGAAGAAGATGAAGTATCGAGACTGTCGGATACTGTTGGCCTCGCCCGTGCTTCCACTTCATCCTGGTCCATGATTTGAGCCTCAAGCCTAGCTGCTTCAAGCAAGTTCGGATCTTCCGGCGTCGACATGAGTGGAACTTCCTCTTCGACTTGAGCCAAGATATTCCGAGGACTGAATGGCGGAGAGAGTGGAAGAAGTGGAGGGCTCATTGGTGAAATCGCAGCCTGAACAGATTAGTCGATATCATTACCGACATGGCTGGCGGGCAGACGAACCTTGGTCCTACAATCTTCCAGGAGTATAGCAGGCCCTTCCATGTCTTGAAATACCTCTTTGAGAAAGTTGGCCGTTTCACTGTCGACAATTACTTTCTCGGCAGCGATCTCCTTCTCCACCTGATCAGGAAGCTTCAGTGACTTCTTATCCCAAGTGAGACGCTCATCATTCTTCTTGGACAAGACGAAAGGTTCCATGCCAGCAGTCGTCACGCAGACTACATTCCTCTCTTGTAATCGTTGTATGTCCACGATCGGATCTGTTGAAAGGAGAGGCTCTTCGACCTTGAATTTCCTGAAGCCCAGGTGCGCATCATGCTCCGTATTCTCCGAAGGCGACATCAGCGACATGACGGATGAGAGAAATTGTGCCGTCTCTCTGTCAACATTCCACTTCTCCTCCGCGAATGTCACTGGCAGTTGTGCGAACGGCTCCATCAGGGCATCCTTCGGACCTGGTGGCGTGAGAGGCAAAGAGATGCCCTGCATTGGATCGGTGCTGAAGTAGTCGTGCCTTGCTGCCTTGACAAGGTCCCACTCCATGGACTGATCACCATCATCATCGCTGCTCTGGAACGGATCCGTCGAGGGAGGTTCTTGAGGGTCGGAGCCGCTATTGTTCGGGGTACTACGGCGATGGCAGACTTGAGAAGTCTGCTGACGATGTCCCTCGTCGTCGTACTTGGCGAAGTCGAAGTAAGCCATGGCGTCGTCCGTGTCCATGTTGCCTCTGGTGGGTCTTGAGTGTTCGAAGTGAAGTGAGTCGAGATAGATGGCATGTCAAGTAGAAGATGAGAACGGAAGAGGTGAAGTTAAGCATTAGTCTCCACGCGATATGAGGCCAGCAGGCACCCACGTGAAGTCGACTTAGAGAAACGAGGCTCAAGAGATCTATACTCACGGCTGTGATCTACCAAAGAGGAGGCATACCTTCGCGGACGTTCGACAAACGTGGACACACCCTCTTCTATTGATATTCCGCCGCTTGGTGATGGACAGTGGAAGTTCGCATTGAGGCGAGACCATCCGGCTCACGTGCTGTGGGCATTCTGATCCTGATCAGACGGCCATGTGAAGAAGAGGGAAAGTCGCCAAGGGAAGTTCTGCTGTGGAGGACTTCCGGACTTCCGGACTTCCACCTCGGATTCGGGTTCGGCAGATCTCGAGAATGTGGCCATCTGCAGCAAGGATTCCCGCTGCGTGCTCGCGTGTCGGGTCTTGACGTCTAGAAAGATTTGCTGCCATCGCCGACGACTAGACTCCCAAGCTCCTATTGTTCATCCATCCATCCACCCAACTCGTCGCATTTCGTCCTTTTCCTCCGCGCAGTCCATTTCCCATCAAGAGGCCACATCAGCGATGAGCGACCTCGCAATAAACTAATACTGTACATATCAGGGCGTCAATCATGCTCGTTCGCTCTGCTGGACGGAAACAACGCCGCCAGACCTCCCAGATCCTCGCCGCCTCTTTCGCACAACTATACCTGCCATGGCTTGCTCCTGCCCAGCTTCAATGGAGTGCGACTCGATCATCCTCTTCCTCCTCTCCGACTCCGACTCTTCGCCGCAATGCGCCACGAACTCCCACTCGACCCCGGACTCGAGCACTCGCCACGGCCGCAGACCATCACATTGTCCCATCCGATAGCCGAATACCGCCCATTGGCTATGGCTCAGGTTTCCGCGATGCCACGTACGATCCACATATCCCATTCGATTTCGCAAGAGATGGCAGAGTCGGGTTCAGCGGCCTGGGAGTGCATCATGCAGCGCCGCTGATGGTCCCTCCGCAGATCGGACCTGAGCCTGCAATAGTCAAGATCGGAGGCCTGAATTTCGCTGCTCGGGATACCTTGACGCATCTGGTCACCAGTCTCAGTGTCGGTCGCCGTGACAGAGCAACAGCGATTGTGCAGAGGCTGTCCGAGAAATGTGCACGCGATGCGCCGGAGCTTCTGCTCGCTCACACAGTGTACTTGGAAGATTCTCTACGGCTGGTCATGGCACACGGAAGGGATTCGCCTCAGTCGCATGTAATATTGAAAGAGATGCATAGATGGTTTGAAGTGGAGATGAGGGAGAAGGGCATTCCGCTGGAAGCGAGCATGATCGTCACAATGTTGCGAGCAGTCATAAGGACTCTGAGCGGATCGCGAAGGGATCGTTCAATACGTCGGTACGCCGAACTCGCGAGTGAACTCGGTCCGGAAATGCTGGAGAATGTGCTGGAGTCCGAGGAATATGACGACAATGAGTTCGCCATTTTGGGTCGTGCCACGGTGGAATACTACGAGGACTTCGAGGAGGAGGCAATGCCTTCGCGGGAGGACGCGGAGCAGGCCATCGAAGACGGTGTGGCCACTCAGCATCATGAATACGTCGATCTGGTGAACACACCAGAAGTGCTTGCCACCCAACAGAAAGGAGAAGGTCTGAAGGGGATCAAGCGAACGATGGACGTTTTCAAGGACTTTCCACCTCTACCGCCGACCGCAACAAGAGAGGAGAAAGAGAACACGGCAGCACAACGGCAAATTGCATTGGAGCGAACATCTGTCGAGGTCGCAGTTGAGCGATGGAAGAAAGCCGACGAGGAATTGAGGCAGAAGGGTATCAGCACGGCAATGCAAACAAAGGACATGTCATCAATGATGTGGCAGTGGCATCAGCAATTGCTCCCAGCGCTCAAGCAGGAACTGAAGGAGGTTCAGAAGGAGATGGCTGATCCGGGCCGCGAGCACGATAGACATCTTTACGGACCATTTCTGGAGCTTCTGCCGCTCGAACATATCGCGGCAACGACTATCATGGTAACGATTTCCAGCGTTGCGCATGGCAAAAAGGATATCAGCGGCCAGTATGAGACTGATGTCAAGCTGAGCCACCTCGTCAGTGCTTTGGGAAACACAATCGAGTCTGACTGCAAGGCAGAGAAGGCTGGCAGACAGTCGCGGAGAGGCGCGAAGAAGGCTCGGAGCGCAGGTCGCTTGAAGAAATCCGCTGCGAACCCTGCCTCGGAAGCCACAGACGCTGACAAGACGTCAACATTAAAAGGCAAGCCGAAAAAGCCATCGAATAAGGAACTGCTGGCTGAGCTGGAATGGTCGAACGCGGTGAAGTTCAAGCTTGGGGCCATGTTGGTCTCCAAGCTGGTCGAAACTGCAAAGCTGGCATGTCGGAGAGAGCATCCTCGTACAAAGGAAATGATCGAACAGATGCAGCCAGCGTTGCTCCACCAGATGAAGTGGATTCGAGGAAAGAGACAAGGTACGATAGCGCCGAACGCGGAGCTTATCAAGAAGCTTTCGTCTGAGCCGATCCCTGCTCTGATTGCGAAGCGCATGCCAATGGTGGTACGACCGAAGCCGTGGAAAGGATGGGAGGACGGCGGATATCTACGTTTCCCTTCACCTATCCTTCGTCTGCCTGCTGGAGACAAGCAAGGGAAGAGCTACTTCCTCGCCGCCGCAGAACGAAACGAGGGTAAGGATCTCGAGACGGTGTATCGAGGTCTGACGGCCTTGAGCAGTGTGCCTTGGAGAGTGCACCCAGGAGTCTTTAAAGTGCAGTTGGATGCGTGGAATTCTGGCGAGGAGATTGCAAATTTTGCGCCTCTTCGTCCTGCTACCGATCTTCCCCCAGAGCCAGAGTCGACTGACTTCGCCGAACGAAGAAAGTGGCTCGCACAATGCCACGAGATCAGGAACAACGCGACGGGGCTACACTCGAAGCGGTGCTTCCAGAACTTCCAGCTGGAGATTGCGCGGACCATCGTCAACGAGACGATATACTTCCCGCACAACCTGGACTTCCGTGGGCGAGCTTACCCGATTCCGCCGTACCTGAACCACATGGGCGCCGATAACGTGAGAGGTCTGTTAGTGTTCGCTGACGGAAAGGAATTGGGCGAGAAGGGACTGCGATGGCTCAAGACACATCTGGCTACCGTTGCAGGCCATGACAAAGCGAGCATGCAAGAACGTCTGGATTTCACTGAAGCCCATTTGGACGACATTTACGACTCTGTGCGCAATCCGCTCACCGGCCGAAGATGGTGGCTCGAAGCGGACGATGCGTGGCAAACGCTGGCCGCATGTTTCGAGCTGACCGCAGCGTTGGACTCGCCAGATCCCACCAAGTTCGTCTCGCATCTGCCAGTTCAACAGGATGGTACTTGCAACGGTCTGCAGCACTACGCTGCACTTGGCGGTGATCGAGCCGGTGCAGCGCAGGTGAATCTCGAACCGAGCGATCGTCCTGCTGATGTTTATACCGCCGTTGCTGATGCAGTCAAAGCTGAAGTCGACAAGGACGCTGCAGAGGGCAACCTCGTTGCGCAAGTTTTGCAAGGCCGCCTGACACGCAAATGTGTCAAACAGCCGGTCATGACCAACGTGTATGGCGTGACCTTCTACGGCGCAAAGGAGCAAGTCAGGAAACAGCTCGAGGTCCTCTTCCCGGAGATCGGACCGTACGGCCCAGTCAACATGGGTAATATGTCGCACTATGTTGCCACCAAGATCTTCAAGTCGCTGGGAGACATGTTCAAGGGCGCGCAGTCGATCCAAGCATGGCTCGGACAATGTGCCGATCGCATCTCGACAAGTCTCACACCCGCTCAGGTCGAGGAGCTCAAGGTGACACAAGGGACCGCCGGCAAGCGCTCCAGGGTGGGCAAGAGAAAGCCAGGACGAAGGAGCAAAGCAGAGCAGGCCGAGGAAGAAACCTCAACAGCAGCACCAACGCCAGCCCCGTCCCACCCCGTCCTCGACACCCTCGCCTCGGACGTCAACAAAATCAAACCCCTCTTCAAACAAACCGTCGTCTGGACCACCCCACTCAAACTCCCCGTCGTCCAACCCTACCGCGCCAGCAAACCCCGCACGGTATCCACCACCATGCAAACCATCGCCATTCAAGAACAACACGTCTGGGACCCCGTCAGCAAACGCAAGCAACTCCAAGCTTTCCCGCCCAATTTCATCCACTCCCTCGACGCCACCCACATGCTCCTCTCCGCGCTCAAGTGTACGGAAGAAGGCATGACCTTTGCAAGTATCCACGACTCCTTCTGGACGCACGCCTGCGACGTAGACGACATGTCCCGCGTCCTCCGCGACGCCTTTGTCACTATGCATCGCGAAGACATCGTCGGCCGCTTGCGCGAGGAATTCCAAGCGAGATACAAGGGTTTCATGTACATGGCCAGCGTGGTGGCGCAGAGTCCCGTGGGGCGCAAAATTGCGGCATGTCGCGCGAAGCTGAGGAAAGATGAGACGTTGAAAATGAGTGAATTGGCGTTGGAGGCGGAGAGGATGAGGTTGAAGGGAAGTGAGGATGCGGAGGAGAGGAGGAGGGGAGAAGAGATGATTACGCCGGGGAGCATTTTTGAGAGTGAGGGGGATGGGGAGGCGTTTTTGTTGCCCACGGAGATGGCGGGGCAGCGGTTGGGGGAGTTGCCTGGTGGGGGAAAGAAGTCGAAGACTGCCGTCGAGGGCGAGGAGAGCACACAGCCGGCTGAGGTTGAAGAGACGAATGGCGACGCGGATGTCCTTGCTGCGGAATTGGAGAGTCATGACCTTCCCGACGAGCTACCAGACGGTGGAGACGCACTCGAAGCGTCTGCAGACGAGGCGTTGACTGAACCCGCGACGGAGAAGAAGAAGAAGACCCCAGCGAAGAAGTCCACACCCAGGAAAATCCACGTCTGGCTACCGTTGACGTTCCCCGAAGTCCCCGAAAAGGGCGACTTTGACGTGAGGAGGTTGATGGAAAGTCGATACTTTTTCCACTGAGGAGATCAACAGGAAGGAGATGTGGTGGATGTTGGGTGGTCTGGTGGATGTTTTGTATATATGATCATTGGAACTTGTGCATAGCGAAGGAAGGGTGTCAGGGGCATTGTATTGTGGGACAACCGGGGTATGATGGATGTTTCGATTACGAAGAGGAAGGTTGGTGGACGACGCGGCTGGTGTTGTACGATACCCAACATCTCGTAGCGTTCAATTGCACACTTCATCACTCGAATGTCGCACGCGGTCTCTCTTTGAACAGAGAGCGTGTCCGCGCTCTTTACGCAAGATGAGTGACCAGGTCCTGGACCAAGCCGTCTGTTCTCGTGATCAATTCGAAAGGAGACCGCCCAGTCGACTTTCTTCCCTCCAACCTCCCATGCCAGCGGTCGTGTACATCTCCAAGAAACTCCAACATGCATATCACTAGTCACGACTAACCGTCTCCGAAAGCACAGCACTCTTCCTCGCAATATCGACCGCGAGTTGACCAATGGGCTTAGCATCCAGCAGCTCGAACACAGACATGACCGCTTCGACTTCCGCAGCACACCAATTGCGTAGTTCCGCCGCCAGGGCGAGTCCACGCCGTACGAGGAAGTCGGGAGGGAGATGTCGACGTCTACAGAATTCGGGTTTTGTTAGATTGTCGAGCACGCTCTCATCTCTGCGGCCGATTTGCACTTATCCTTGGGCGCCATCATGAGCGACTTGGCGAGCTTGGCTGTCAGAGCGACTTGCACGATCGCGGCGGCGTCGGGGAGGGTCGTCGCGGCGGCCAAGAGGGACTTGAAGTCAGCGGTGAGGGTGCTGGTGACGCCGACGGGGGAAGTGGGGAGGTCCAGCTGGCGGATGTAGCGGAAGCGGCTTTGTGCGTTTAGCCAGAAGTAGGGATCGCGGGCGCCGTTAGCTACGTGGGCTGCGTTGGTGCCGCCTGAACCGATGCCCATGATTAATTGGGTTGGACAGCTGTTGGACTTCGAGGTGTAGCCCATTACTGCACTCTTGAACATGGTCAGTAGCTCCGTTGGCTCGATCATCAGGTCACCCAGAGCCTCTGCGATTGACGATGCTTCTTTGTGCTCTTCGAGCCAACCGAAACTTCCGATAATGCCTAGATTCATCGCGGTGGCTTTGAGACCCATTTTGCGTCGGTAGTGGCACAGTGCGTCTTGATAAGTGTTGCCGGAGCTGTAGTTGGACTGAGATGTGTGTCAGCAGAGCGTTGCCACTCTCACGTAAAGGTCTGCTTTCTCCTGACTTACCTGACCAGGACTGCCAATGAGACCGGCGATGGAAGACAGCATGATAAAGAAGTCGACGTCTTTGGGCAGAACTTCGTGCAGATTCCAAGAGCCTGCAATCTTTGGCCGGGTAGCTGCCATCCATTGTTCGTGTGTTAGGTTCTCGTACAGACCGTCTTGCAGGACCATAGCTGCCTGTACAACACCGCGAATTTTGGGCATGTCCGCCATGCTTTCCAATGCACTCTCCATATTCTCTCGATTAGAAACATCGCAACCAATGACTTTCACACGAGCACCTTGGTTCTGTAGGTAAGCGATGGTCTCGGCGGCTTTGTCGCCCACCTTTGTGGAGCGAGACAGTAGGGCAAAGTTTCGCGCTCCGCAGTCTGCAAGATAGCATGCCAAAGCGCGACCCACGCCTCCTAGTCCGCCTGCAATGACATAGGTGGCATCCGCGGTGGGCTCCAAGGGATGTTGGTCATGTGGCATTGCCAACACTTGCGAATTCTCATCCAGCCGCAGGACGACTTTGCCAACAACGTCACTTCTCTGCGCCGCAAGGAACGCAGCCGTCAGATCGGTGTAGTCGAACACCAATGGCTTCGAGGCTGGCGTCATACCCAAGTGGAACAATGCAAAGACTTTCGCCAGCAGAGTCGAGGCGAGCTGCGGCTCGTTTTGCAGGATGTACTTCATGTCGATAGACTTGAAGGAGACATTTCTGCCCAAAGACCCGAGTCGGAGTGGTACGTTGGCCTTGGTGTCTTCTAGATTGAAGTTGATGATCCTGCCGAGCGGTGAAACGCAGCCGCAAAGCGATTCCATGTCTTCCCCTCCGAACAGGTTGAAGACCACATCGAAACCTTTACCCCCAGCGATGCGCCGGACCGACTGCGCAAAGACTGCACTGGATGAGTCTAGTATGCGATTGGGTGAGAATCCAAAGTCCCTTCCGAGCACTGTCCCTTTGGCCGAGGAGCTGACCGTTGCATAAACTTCCGCGCCAAGATGGTTCGCTATGGTCACCAGAGCTTGCCCAAGAGAGCTCGCGGCCTGTGATATCAGAATCTTTTCGCCATTCATCAGCCGGGCGGAGTCCACAGCTCCATAGTATGCAGCCATGAACACGAATGGGGTCGCCGCTGCTTCCTCAAAGCTCATGGAGTCCGGAACCACTTGCGGGATATCCTGACTGACTGCGATATGAGTCCGGAAGGCATTTGGAATCGTAAGAGCAACTCTGTCGCCCACCCGCAGTCTAGTGACAGCGGATCCGACCCGAGAAACAATGCCTGCAGCGTCGGTCCCGAGCATTAGGCTGGGCTCCTTCCCAGAAGCTGCTCCAACGTCGGAGTAGTTGATTCCGTGCGTCTTGGCCTCGACTTCAACGAAGGTAGCAGGCAGCATTGCCGCAGCGTCGTCGTCTGAGGAGAAAAACAGAGTCTCTACACGGCTGTTCTTGGTTGTCTGTAGTTTTAGGGGCCGTCCGATCTGCTTCATCTGCTGGAGCTCTGGCTCGGGAGCTCCACCGAGATTCCGCATGATCCCATTCAGTGGTTCATCGTCCATGATTCGTGGCACCGTGATGTACCCATGGGCCTCCGACAGCTCGTTCTCATAAGTGATACCACCCTCGACAGCCCACAGCGCAGAAAAGGTCGCCCACAATCTGCTAGCTGTGACGTGGAGTTCGCTCTGTGGCCGAGCTTGCAGCCTGATCTCGAATGGCCGAACAGCAGGGTTCTCCGAACGTGCGACTCTCAACAGACCAGAGATGGCGCACGCCTCAGGTGGACAGATACCGTCCTCATCATTGTTGCAGGCGCACCAGAGCAGCAGGTTGCTCGTGAGAATAATGGTGCGGACTTGCTCGAACAGCTCTTGCGAAGGATTGTGGACCACTGGCGTTTCAACCTCGAGCAGAGACACTACAGCGATGTTCTTGGCCGAGAACCCGTTACGGTGGGCTATCAGAGCTGCTTCTTCGAGTGTAAGAGATGTGGTGCTGACACCCTTGGCCTCGAATTGCTGCTCCAGTGCGTGGACAATCGGAGTGGCCGTGTCTGATGTCATGTATGGTCTGACAATGAAAACCTTGTCCAGGGCTGGCTGAACAAGATCCTTTGGCTTGGTCGACACCATGGTCGACAAGACCCTGGTGTTCTCGTCGTCTTCGACAGCCACGGCAACGTCGAGTCCCGAGAATTTGGCTTTCAGGAGGACCTCGCTCCACTCCTCCTGTGTCATCAAAGGGCCGCCGGCGCGCCCATCCTCTGACAGCCACCAACCTGGAAGAGTACCAAATATGACGCCAAAGTGATCAAGACGCGCTGTCAACTCTCCAATGACGAGCTTGCCCCCCGGTTTCAACAACTTGAAGCAATTGCTCAGCGTCACGTCGATTCGCTTCGTAGCGTGGAGGACGTTGCTGGCGACTATCACATCATATGTCTCGGCCTCGAACCCTTGCTCGAGCGGATCCAATTCAATGTCGAGCCTTTGGTACTTCACATAATTCTCATATGGCTTCAGGTGCTCTTGAGCTTTGGCGAACCAGCCAGTGGAGATGTCCGTGAATGTGTAAGAGCCGAAACGAGGTGCCCGACCGTCAGCGTGCCCAAGAACAGTCACCACGGGAACGCTCACAGATGCCGTGCCTGCTCCGATCTCCAACACTTTCATGCCAGGGTTCTCATGGCCAAGCAGGTCGAACAACTCTCGGATCATGTTCAATCCTGACTTCGAACACATTGCATCGGCGTAGAAGTTGGACAGCGTATCGTCAATGAGCATGATGGGCAACGGCTGCTGACGTCCTGTCAACAATTCTGAGAGCTCGCGACCGACTGCGACGAGCAGTTTCATATCGTGCGGATACATCTGTTCTACGCTTTCGAGAAACTCCGTCTCCGCCGCGGCAG
Organism: Zymoseptoria brevis; assembly: GCA_000983655.1. Taxonomy (NCBI): domain Eukaryota; kingdom Fungi; phylum Ascomycota; class Dothideomycetes; order Mycosphaerellales; family Mycosphaerellaceae; genus Zymoseptoria; species Zymoseptoria brevis. The sequence goes on from JYJE01001346.1 coordinate 77,794, forward strand.
TCATATCGCACCAATTGTTTGTTGATCGAGCTTGACCGAACAATCTTCCAGCTCGGCCGTCTTCGTATTTGTGCTTGAGCCATTGAGTGTAAGGTATCCAGTGCCCGGTCAACGTCGCTTCCACCTCTGGAGTTAGAGCTTCCACAGCCCGTTTGAGAAAGATAAACGCTGCTTGGGTGAAGACTGCCTCGGCCATTCCAACTGAAGTTCTGGACTCCATATCCCTTGCAATGAGTTTCTGCATGTCAGATCCTGCCATGTCGACGAGACTGACCAATGGCTTCCAGACATTTTTGGCTGCCAGTCTTCGCTCGACTCTTCCTTCAAGATTTTGCTGTTTTGAATCCCCAAGGCCTGTGAAAGTGCAGTCGCTGAGCTCAAGTAAAGTCTCCGACTAGTCCTTCCTGGCTACCTTGATTGTTGCAGCACAACTTTTCTGGCTGATCCAGGCAGATTTGACGAAGCCCGAGAATGCTTCGCTACTTGCTTTCGGCAAATTGTTCGAGACGCGCATGAATTTGAATTCAGTTGGAACGATGGTTTCACCTTCACCTTCGTGTCTGCCGTGGGTCAGGGCTTGGTATGCAGACTGCATCGCGCTGTCGAGGAAAGTGGGATAAATCACAAAGGGGAACTCGAAATGAGCGGGCATCGTCTTCTTGGTGTCGCTGACTTCGATCTCGAATGTAGCGTATCCGTCTCCCGTTTTGACAGCTCTGAGACCTTGGAAACACGGTCCATAAATGAGGCCAATCCTTGCAGTCGCGGCATAATGCTCCTCGGCGGACACAGCACGCGTACACACTCCTTCCGCATGCTCGAAAACAGCCTTGTCAGCTGCATACGTAGCCGTGTACTCGGACACACTAGCTGGATTGTCATCGTCGTAGATAATCGAGATCTGACCCGAGCAATGCTCATTGTACCTCCGCTTAGGCCCGTGAGATACCTCAAGGGACTCAAAGCTGAAATCGTACCAGTTAGAAGAGCCTCGAGTTCCGCGCCGCTGAGGCCGCAATTTGGTGAAAACTTCAAGTCCTGGATCGGACGCGGGTATGACCATTGCACGGCGGATGGCAATGTCACGAAGATCAAAGCTTTTGATCGTCTTACCGGGTACGGCGCACTGCTTGACGCCCTCGATGGCTGCACAGATCATGGCTGCGGCAGGGAACATATCGCCGCCACGAACGACGTGGTCAGCAATCCAAGGCTGCTCCGAGACATGGACATAGTTCTTCTAAGTCGGCTCTGCCCATGAGAATTCTCGGACCGGTTCTCCCAGCAAGTCGGTGCGAGGCGAGTAACGGAAACGTAGACTCTTGGACAAAGTGCTTTCCTGCCAATATCTGGTCTCGTGATTCCACGGATATCTGGGCAAATCGATGACAGGAGCCCATGGAGCGACGGTCTTAGGACGACTATTCACCCTGGCGACATTGACAGGCACACCCGCCGACCAGAGTGCACCGGCGGTTGTAAGCGCCGAGAGCTGTGCATTCTCCTTTCGCTGCAGGATGAAGTGGTAGCCGATGGTGGCATTGGTGTTGTTGATGCCGGCGGCGACTTGGAGGATCTGGCCGAGCGGCCCGCCTATATAGCGCGGCCGCAGGACCAATTTCAACCACCTGTGTTATGCGACGACGTCCTGATGCTGCTCGTTGAAGGGCGGACTGCACAGCGGCATCGAACAGCACGGGCGAGACCTTGTTCTGCACCCAATAATCAGCACCAAGATCTTCCGGCCGTATAAGAGCGCCGGTGACGGTGGAATACATGGCGACGCTCGCATTGCGATTGACTTTGGTGCTGACAGCGAGATGCCGCAGGCTTTCACGATAGTCGTCCGCAAGCAGCTGCATGTGCCTGGAATGATACGCCGTCTTGACGCGCAGCCGGCGCACGAAGACGCCTGCGTCCTTGAGCATCGTCTCCAGCTGGTCGAGCAGGCCAACATCGCCCGAAACCGTGGTGCTTTCTGGCGAATTGCAGCATGCGACGCTCACCACCTGCGCGTCCGATGGCCTCAATCTCTGGATGTAAATCTCCATGTCGATCCGGGACAGTCCTACGGCCATCATGGCGCCACTTAGGTTGGGGTGCTGCCGGGCGAGCTCTTCGGCAAGACGGCCCCGATGGAAGGCGACCTGCCAGCTGCTGACCGCGGAGAGAGTGCCCGTCGTGTAAGCTGCGGCGATCTCGCCAGAGGAATGGCCAACGACGGCACTCGGGAGGATGTTCCAGTGCGCCAGCAAGTCGACAAGAGCCATCTGGAGTACGGTGCACAGAGGCTGCGCCAGGCCGGGTGCGCTAATGTCGGCATCAATGACCTTCTCAGCTTCAAGCAACCGCAACGCGCTCCACGTGGCGCCCAGTGAGCGTAAGCAGGCGTCCGCGGTTTGGACCGATCGTCGAAATACCTCGTAGCGGAGCAGCTCCCGGCCCATTCCATACCATTACGCACCCTGGCCGGTGAAACAGAACAGCACCAAGGGATTCTTCCCGGCGCGGTTCGGCTTAACAACATTGCTCTGCATCTTGGAAACAAGGGCCTCGACCGAGTTTGCAATCATGGCTTGGCGCCACTGGAATGTCGTCCGACGATTGCTGTATATGAAAGCCAGGCTTTGCAGGAGCTGCCGGGCCTCAACAGCGTTGCCGTTGGAGCAAGTCTGCAAGTAAACCGCGTGACCTTCTACAACGCGACGCAGCGCAGCTTGGTCTGGTGCTGACATGATGAACACCTTGCAGTCCGCCTTGTCCTCGAGATCGTGGACGCTTTCGGTGTCGCTAGACTCTGAGACAAAATCGGAATCTGCAAATGGAAGACCGGCCGTTGGTGCGCCTACGATCCTGTCGGTGTGGATACTGCGCTGTGTGTTCCCACTCAGCCCTCTGGCAGCGAGATAGTGCTCCGCGTCATCAACAATACAATGTGCGTTCGTTCCACTATAACCAAAAGAATTCATAGATGCTCGCCGCAACCCTTCCCTCGGCCAGGCTGTGGGACCTTGTACGACCTTCAAATTTCGCGATTCCAGTCCGAGCCGAGGATTCGCATTCTCAAACAGAATATTGCCTAGAATGATGCCGGACTCCAGGGCCAGGATGGTCTTGGTCAGTCCTGCCATGCCCGCTCCCCCTTCAAGATGTCCAATGTTTGGCTTCACGGACCCGATCAAGAGAGATTTGCGCCCTTCTTTTTCTCTCTGAAAGGCAGCCGCGATGGCTGATACTTCGAGTGGATCGCCAGCAGCTACGGAAAACGCCTATTGTTAGTCCGGATATCACAATCTAAGAGAGCATATAGGCGATTCACCTGTTCCAGTGCCGTGGGCCTCGAAATAACCAGTCTCGTCCAGATCTAGGCCTACTGACTCGTACGCTTGACGTATCAGCGACACCTGCGCGTCCGAGCTTAGAAAGGTGATGCCCGGCGTTCTACCATCTTGATTGCAAACGACGTTCCTGATAACGCCGCGAATGCAGTCTCCCGCGCGAATGGCATCGTCGATGTGCTTCAGTAATACAACACCAACGCCCTCGCCTCTGACGTAGCCATTCGCGCGTTCGTCGAAGGAGTAACACTGGCTGTTAGGACTGAGAAAGTGAAGTGGATTCATAGTGGTCATCTGGTCTGGTAATAAGATCAGGTTAGACCCAGCAACCAGGGACTGACGGGTCGTGCTTTTCGAGTCGCGAATATTCTGGACAGCCAGGCTCAGGGCCACCAAAGAGCTCGAACATGCCGTATCGAGCGTCATGGACGGTCCCCGGATGTCGTAAAACCAGCTCAGACGGTTAGACATTATGGTAAGACCATTCCCGGTGGTCGTGTATGGCAAGGTGTCATTCAAGTCTGTCGAACAGACGATGTAGTATTCTAAGCCGGTCAGCAAGGCGAGTAACTGCAGCTGTGAGATGAAATCGCACCTCTGCTGAAGCTACCGACATAGCAAGACATGTCGGAGCCAACGATCGTGCTCATGGGAACGCCAGCTAGTCATCACCGTCAGTCCACCGAGGACCTTGAATTCGGGTCCACAAAATACCATTTTCCAAGGTCTCGTAGGTGACCTCGAGTAACATCCGATGTTAAGGATCCATAGCGTTCGCTTCCGCCTCGGTCATAGAGACTTGTCAAAGAAAATCAGCCGAATAATCGCTCTGCCGTCTTGTTTAATCGTGAACATACAGAACTATCATATGTCAGCGGACCTTATGAGATCGCTCTGGGATGCTCGTCTTACTGGAGCATCGAACAATCCAACGTCCTCGGAGAGAAAGTGTCCACTACGGGAGACCGTCGCTCCTTTGCGATCGTGGCTCGGGTGCTAATAAGCATCGACATTGAAGCGATCCTTGGGAACCTCAGACCAGCCGCTGCGTCCAGCCAAAAGCATCTCATGGAACTCCGCAGGGGATTTGGCGTCGCTAGGGAATCGGCAACCCATGCCAATGACAGCAACATCTGCCATTGCGCCGTCACCTTTCACACTTGGAACCATCGCGGTCTCTTCGGGAGGACGATATAAAGTGAGGGTCGAAGTCCAGATGTGTGAGATCACGGATGCAAGTTGTGAGAGGTGGTCAACCAACTGTGCCGAGTGCCTCGAGCAAAATCACGCTCTTCGTTCAACCTTTTCATATTTCATCTATTGCGAGTCGGACTCGACAGGACTGTCCGCAAGCCTCAGCCCTCCAGCCCTCCATACTGAACCCGAATCCGGTGAGGATCATTCCTGTTTGAGTGGGTCCATTGGCTGCGATTGGTCCGAAGCTGCCTGCCTTGGCCCCTCGTCTATAACCGGCGAGCATCTATGGCTTATCATCCCAGGATCCTTCCGAAGCTGCATCAATAAGTGGGCTCGGTCGCCCTGAGTGTGTTGGCGTCTCAGGATCGCTCTCATAGTCTCCGAGTTGCATATGTCTGCGAGGCGTATCTGTAGCTGACTGCAGTCCCGCCATGCATCGACCAGTAGACGAAGACCTTCCAAAAGCGCGAGTACAAGTTCAGGAAGCATGCTGAATGTCTGCCATTGTTGGTTCTCTGCCGCAATATCCAGAACCCACCGGAGGCTGCAGTCATGCACGACAAAGTGAGTCCAAAGATGGCGAGCGTCGACAAAGCGTCCACGCCTGCGTTCGCCAGTACAGATGCTGCGAATACCACGAATTCGCACAGCTTCGATGTCTCCGTGGCAGGTGAAGGTCCAAGCACGCAAATTGCGACATGGCGGTTCGTCCTGCTCAGCGTCAGGTAAGCAGTTTCTCATTCTCCACATTGAGGAGCGACTGGTGGGCGTGATTGCACCGCTTCGTACTGACGGAATCTCAGTCTCGGCATTGGGCTGTTCCTCTCTTTCATCGACTCCTCCATAGTATCGACTGCCATGTGAGACGTTCAGAACACCAGGCCTCCGCTGTCCCTGACAATCCACAGTTTCACCATTGGCACTGAATTCAACGCCGCCACAAGGGTCTTCTGGGTCGCTTCGGCGTACACATTGGCCAACGTTGCGTTTGCGCTCCCCTTTACCGCAGTAGCTGATGTCATTGGACGGTTTCGGGCGTATCTTCTCGCGTCGGTCGTATACCTGGTGTTCTCCATCGCTTGCGGATTCGCACAAACGCTGAAACAACTCATCGCGTTTCGTGCTCTGCAGGGCCTGGGCGGGGCTGGTCTTTACGCTCTCGGGCAAGTCATCTGGCCAGAGATGATGACAATCAGCCAGAGATGATGGTTAGGCGCGGCTATTGGTGGGATTCTCGCTATAGCAGGAGCGGTAGGGCCTCTTCTGGGAGGAGCCATCACCAGTGGTGCAACTTGGCGATGGTAAGAGATCTTGAATGAGATGAAGTGTGGTGTTCTTCTACTTGACCTGATGCTGTGTAGGATCTTCTGGTTCAAAACGCCAGTCGCTGCTGTCGCGCTGATGCTATTCCTCGTATCATGGCCGAGACAGGCTCGTCACCACGTACGTCGAGGCACACGGACTCTTGACTGGGTGGGCTGTCTACTGCTCATTGGAGCGAGTACACTGCCAACTCTTGCCTTTCAAGAAGCAGGCAGAAAGCCCATATGGAATGAGGCGCTGTTCCTGGCACCGCTAATCATCGGTATCTGCTTGTGGGTGGTGCTCGTCGGCTGGGAAATTTACATCGCCAAACCGGAGCGATGCAGCTGGAAGATGGTCCCGATATTCCCGCCAAACCTGATGAGAACCCGCCGATATACTGCGGCAGCGATCAACACCCTGTTCACCGGATTCGCCTACTACATCGTCGTGTACGCCATCCCATTGCGCCTCCAGGGCGTCAATGGAAGAACCCCAGTACAAGCTGGCATCGCTCTAGTCCCGTTGCTTGGCGCGGCAGCGGTCGGTAGCTTCTCCACGGGAGGTTTGTCGTTCAAGAAAGACATGCTAGGCTGGACCTCAATTGCTGGATCTGCACTGATGGCAATTGGTACTGGCTTGCTAACGACTTTGGAAGTCCAGGATACTCGTGCTATACCGAAAAGTCTGTACGGCTTTGAGGTGTTTGCCGGTCTTGGTTTCGGACTTGCGGTGGCCTCGGCCAGCATGCTTGCCAACTTTGAATGCGAGCTTGAGCATCACGCTGTTGCGCAGGGCATCGTCTCACAGGCGCGTGTCCTGGGTGGTTCTCTGGGTATCGCTGCAGCTTCGGCTATCCTCGGCCGCGAACTCCGCATACAAGGCAGCATCGCAGTCAGAGAGAGCAAAGACGCTTCATTGTCCGGAGCGGCAGGCGAAGAGCAGAGCAAGAGCGTTCAGATTGCGTACTCCGACGCTTTTTCGACCACATTAATGGTGGCATGTGTTGTTTGTTGCGTCGCATTCTTCTCAGCGCTTGGGACGTGGGACCGTCACAAGCTGGGCTTGCGAGAACGAAACGCCGCGCAGGAACAGCGGGAAAGCGATCGCATTGAGCATCTCACCGCGCCGACTCGCATTGAACCCGCATGTCCACAATTGAAAAGTCGGTGGTGTCGGTGAGTGCGATGAGTTCAGCGTATGCACTCATTGATCTCGCCGAAGAGTACATATTCAAGACGGCAGAGTGAGCGGACAAGCCACTCACGCCACGAGTCGAGGGTGAATGATTAGTGCACACCATGTTCGTTGTCTTCGTGAATTTGACATCGCAAACGATGCATAAGGGACTCAAAGACGGTGCCTCCACGGTCCCGCTCAGATCGCACCACGTGACATGGTCTCCATTGGGTCGGATCGCGCAGTGTGTGTCGGAGAACGAGAGTGTCGATAGTTGCTGGTTTGCTTCCGCGAAGACACGTACGTCCTGGGACTACATCTCCTTTCTCTGGCGCAGACTACACACCAAGCCACCGGGGTTCGAGACATGCAGTGCAGTTTGAGCGGGAGCACGGAGGTAGAAGGGGTCCTGTGACTCTTGTCTGCGCGCAAAGGGCGACGTTGAAGACTGAGAGCCCCGGCTGGCTGGCCTGAGGACCGAGCTTCAAGGATGCGTCCGGTTAAGAATTGGCGTAAGATTCAGTGGTGTAAACTCACGCCAAATGAGCTATTTGACGCTGAATCTGCTACTTATTCGGTTAAACGGCTTGAGATTGACACTTAATCCGCGTAAGAATCGTCGGCGTAAGATTAGAGTTTGTATAGCGCAACGGTTAATAAGGTAGCTAATAGTAGCTATTATCGTTTACGCCGGTAGCTCGGATTCTTAATCTAGCTCCGGAGCAGGTTTAAGAGTAACTAGCGTGTTATCGTCGTAAACGCGTTCGTTCGTAGTATATTCGTTCCTATTACTATTACTATTAGTTAATTAGTTAGCTATTAATAATATACTACTAAGGATTCGGAAGCCCTTAAAGAAGGCATTATTATCGCAGCTACTTACGTAGAGTAAGTAGCTATAGAGCTAGCTATCTACCCCTATACCTATTAAGCCTCTAACCCCTACTACGAGTACTTAAAACCCCTACTCGTAAAACCCCTACTATTAAGTAGACGCTAATACTACGCGAGCCGACACTATTAGCTTAAGTCGCTTCTCGAACACTCGCTACGTTAGCGCTACGCCCTTAGTTAGTACTAGTGTAGTCTATTAAAGAGGTATAATAGCCGAAGGGGGTAGAAGAGCCGGCGGAGGTAGATAAGAGTATTAGCGTTTAGACGAGCAGCGAAATAGATAGAAGCGGAGGTAGTAATAAGAGCGCTACTCCGGAGTAGTTATAAGCCCTTAGTAGTGTTCGCTTTACGTAGAAGGATTATAAGGTCGAGGCTATAGTATATAGCTTAAATAAGTCGTTAGAGGCTAGTATACGAGCCGATAGTAGTATAAAAGAAGTAGCTCTTATAATTACTATTAAGGCTATTAAAGTAGCTATACTAGATAGCCGGCACCGTTTCTTTACTAATAGTAGCGTTAGTACTAAGGTTAAGGCTCTTAAAGGCGAGTAGAAGGTATAGAATAAGATACTACTATTATCCGGCTAGGGATTCGATAACGATACTAGCTGCCCCTATACCGAGCTAGAGGTAATAGAGTTATACTTCGCTGTTTATAAGGGCGCTTATAAATATACTAAGAAACCCTTAATACTAGTAACTAAGCTAGATTAATTATTTCGTAATATAGCGGCGACCGGCGTATACGCTACTAGAGCCGGTAGATCGAAGGCTAATAAGTCGCTCGGAACGGACGTTAAGGTAGACGAGACAACTACCCGTAAGAGGTAGGCGGTAGAGTAGGCTCGTAAGAATAAGCGTACGAAGAGCACTTCGGAAGGAGCGATATATTATCTAGCTAATGTTCTACGAGAGACGTTAGTAGCCCTAGCGCTATAACTTACGCTAGAGTAGTTAATATTAAAGGTAGTGTTCTTACTAGATATAAAGCTATACGAAGGACTAAAGCTATAGTAGCGAGTCCTCGTTTATTAGCGTATAAAGGAGATCGGAATACTAGAGTATTAGTACGACGTAGTAGATCCGGATTATAAGGAGGCGTTTGTTTTCTAAGCGGTAGATAAGTTATAAGGCTAGTACGACTTTAAGAGGGCTAGTAGGGCTAGTAGTAGTATTATTAGTAGAAGAAGGACGTCGAGCGGTACGGAAGAAGGAAGTAAGGATAGTAAGGTCGATAATAAGTTAGCCTAATTAGAGAAAATCGTACGTACGTCTTAGCGGGAGAAGAGAAGTAGAAGTTATAAAGATTATCTATTAAAATTCCTAGTATAGCCCTACTTTATAGCAAATTATACTAAAAAATACCCCTTTTTTAGTACCCTTCCGAAGAGCAATAGATAGCGACTATAACACCCTCCTATTCCTTAAATTAACTAAATTCCCCCCTTAATTTCCGACTTCTTAAACTAACCTCGTCGGTTTACTACGCTTTAATTATTACTATCTACGATACCTTATCCTAGCTACTCCTTATACGACGCCTATATATCCCTTACTAACTAGTTACGCTTTATAGTTATCGTCGTCCTCGGAGCTATATCCTTATCGCGCTACGCTACCTCGTCGTTAAGCGGCCGATAATTCGTATTATCTTCTACTAGCTCTACCTACGGCGTACGACTAAAACCGAGTAATATATTATAAAGAGCGATATAGGTATATACTAGCTATACCTACGTAGCTATATCGAACGGCGGGCCCGTCTTAAAGATACGGAAGCGCTTCTTTAATATACCGAACGCTCGCTCTACGATATTCCTTAGCGACGAATACCGTAGATTAAATAGCTCCTTAGGGTTCTTAGACTTTATATTAGCTAGGTATTGCTCCCTAAGATAGTAGCGTATACTACGATATAGTACTATAGTTTAGTCGGTGTTTAAATAACCGGTATCTACGAGATAATAATAGCTATCCGGTATACTAAAGCCGTACGAAGAGTATATATTATTTAATATACGACCGTCGTATATAGAGCCTTCCTAGCTAGCTAGTATAAATATAAACCGTATATTTATATCGACTACTACTAATACGTTCTACGTAAGGGTTCCCTTACGGTTACGGAAGGGAGCCTACTCGCCCTTAACGTATACGAAGATATAAGAGCTATCTAATACTCTAACGTAGTCGTTAAACTACGGCGAGTACTTATATCCCCTTAACTAGATATACTAACAATACTCGACCTTCGTAGGCCTTACTACCTCTTAATAAATATAGTATACGGCGTCTAGTACTTAATAGAAGATCGGTCTAATAGTTAACGGCGAATACTAGAAGTCCTCGGCGATATCGCGATATCGATCGTTATACGTAACTATATAAAGGAAGATTAATACCCTCTCAGGCTTACTAATTAGCCCTCTACGTATACTTCTTAGATAAGGGTATACGAGCTAATATATAGTATCGAACGCTCTCGGACTATAATACGTATATCGATATAAGCGTATATAGTTACGAAGGAGGTCGAACGTAAATCGCTTACTACGCTTAGTCTCCGTATATACCGTCCGGATACCTCTTAGTATACGACGAGTATAATCCGTAAGTATACTTACGGCTAAGGCGGTAAGCACTATTATGTTATAGTAGTAGCGACTAATACGCTAACGTTCTAAGGATATAGACAACTCTATAGTAGTAGTAGTAGTAGTAGTAGTAAATATAACGATATACGCGTAATAAGCTAAATACGTAACAACACTACTAACAACGCGCCGGCACCATAAACGCGACGACTTAACCGAACAACACTATAAATCGACATAACATTAAACTTCCACCATTGCACACGCTAATAGCGACAACATGGTCCAAGCGCTCAAGTCACGCCGCACCTTAACCGGACGCATCCCAAATGGCCCACTCCGCCAAATTCGAGATTTTACGAATTCGTAGGATCGAACACTCTATAGACTGTCGCCTTTTCGCATAGCGCGGCGCCCGACTGCCGGTCGTAGGCTCCCTAGGTCGCCGCGAGCTTTTACATAGTTTAGCCTGCCTACCCTTGACAAAACTTTGCTTCAGACTATATTGGGCGGTGGCGATCCGAACGCGAGCCTGCTAACCTGGAAGTCTTTCGGAGGAAGCATGCATTGCGAATTCATTCTGGTAGCTCTCATGATGCTCGCAGAAACACCCGAGCTTCAGAGTCATCTGTCGATGGAGTGGCTGAATCGAAATGGCATATTCGCGGCCAACACTGGTCTCATCACGCGGTTCAAGAGAATGACCCCGGGCATCGCGATTTCGAAGCGCAATTGTCCAATCTGCTTCAAGGTGTGCTCGATTGCTGCCAGCATGGGTATTCTGAAGGGAGCCACAGAACTGGTTCTACCGGGCTACCACAGCACGCATAACGAAGTCGAGATTCCGCCATTCACTCCTGCCGAGGTTGCCAACAAAGTGGTCACGCACATGAAGACCGAGGCAGCCCAGGCGATGGTCAGGATCATGGATCAGCATAGAAGCTTGAGCGCCGATGCTGCCAGCGTCGGCTCTCACCCCAACTCGGACAATTCAGATGATATTCTGCCAAATGAGCCTCTGCCATATATCGACAACCCTGGAGTCCAAGTCGACATAGGCGTCGTCCAGTGGCCAAGCTCTCCGCCCAAAGAGGCCATCCTAGGACCCACTCCAAACCTTTCGATGCCTCCAAATTACAAGCCAGGACAATCGCCCGAGCGCACGCGCAAGGCTGGTGAGGAGCTTGAGGGAGGCGCGCCTGAGACAAGCCGACCCAGGTATGATGATAGCGTGGAACCAGATGCGAGCGGGAAGGCAAGTGACGGCAAGAAACTAGATGTAGAGATGAAAACGGACTAGGTGTTTTGCGACGTACTGCGCGCACGTGCTGCTGCGCACTATTGTGCGGTTGGAGCACACTCGCTTCAGATGAGCTTTATGGGATCGGAGTTTGTATGGATAGAAGCGCCGGGCCGGAAGGAAAGACTGGCAAAGCAGTGCAGGACGGCTTCGATGCAAAAGAGGCGCCTGCAAGTATACATGTCGTCACGCCACTTTCCATGCGGTCGGCTGAACATGGCCATGTCCCCTCACAAGCGAAGTCGCACACACGGTCATTTTATATTGACAACCAGCGGACAATGGACGGAGTCGCGGACATGGTGGAAACCAAAAGCAATGCTGACGATACCGACCGAATGGTGCGGGCTAATGCAGCTCTGTACAGCGATGATCCCTGGAGCTCACTGGAAGGGATAAGGCGAGTGGCAGAGTTCCGGTCCGTGGATCGCGAGTCGAGCATTGCGAGTCCCGGCTGACGGGGTGCTGGGTCATCGAAAGAACTTCCAGAATCCTCGATGGCGTTGACATGTGGTATCTGGTCATTCGGATCGCTGGAAATCCGATATCTGCTCTGAAGTGTGATAGATTGTGAGGAGGGGATCTGGGAGGGAAGAGACATGGAGAGGATGATGTAAGTGAGTTTTAGCCTGGCATAGAAACTAGGGCAGGGTCTCGGAGTTACTTCTGTGCTTGTTCGTTCTTTCGCTAATAGAATCCAACGTTAGATGGCATAGAATGAATCTGATTTGGTCAGGCGAATACCTTGCAGTCGATCAGGCCATCTCTGCACACTCTTCAGCTGTCAAATGTCAACGCGATGGTCAAGGAGGCTCATCACGATGGCTACAAAGTACCTCTGATCAGTCCACTTGGCGAAGGATTCGGGCCATTCGGTCGAACCGGACTGGGGGATCGTTGCGCTCCAAGCTCGGACCACCTCAGCCTCTTCTCTCACAGTGGATTGGCAAGCGCATTCCAAGCGGATTGGTCCTGGGGATTCACTTACAGACGACGCGGCTTCTCACCATAATCTCACCAGCGTGAGGCGTCGCTTGCGTTGGCCCATCTGCCAGCCTGTGGTTCAAGTGAGACCCATCTCACGGCTTCGGTGGTTTTTGCTCCGGGTATGTGGTATCATCCTTGTCGCTGAGATCTGTACTCTACCCGTTTCCCGTTTCCCTGGTCAGACTTCTACTTTGCTACTTCCTCGTCTTATCGCTTGGCTGTCTCTCGCTTCCTGACCTTTTCGTGACCATCGACATACACAAGCGTTCATCCTCATCGACCCACCGCGACCAGTTCTTCCACCAGACTATCAACCATCGCTACCACTCCATCGCCCACAGCCCGCCTCGCTACCACGAACACCACTATCATCCCATCTTCGAGGGTCCGGCCCCGACTGCTGTAGTCTTCGACATCATCAATTCTGAGCCGCGACGCAAACCTGTCGATCCTCCGCAACTTGCCATGGACGACCTTTAGCACCAGCCGATCTTTTGCCAGAAACGTGGGCACGTCCGAGCCAATCGCTATAGGGCGATCCGCAAGGAAGATCTTTGCCTGAGTTGTAGCGCGCTCCGACCCTGCGACGACCTGTCGTCCTCGGAATACATCTATCGACATTTATCCCTCCGCGACAACATCACTGGAACTGTTGGAAAGAGAATCACGCAAAAATGGAAATGGCGGAGAGAAGAGGAAGCTTCGCAAGGGCGTTTGATCGGGTGCGTTCGGTGATGAAACGCAAGAGGAATGCGACTTCGCCGGATCTGGCCACACCAATGGAGGGGCCACGGAGAGAGAGCGTGAACTTGGTTTTGAGACCGGCGACTGTGAAAGACGTTGCAAGAGGAGAACAAACGGAGAACACAGCACAGACGTCTGCACCGACCACATCATCGAGCACGCCGAAACACACCACAATGGACCTGCCAATCAAGGTCGATCCTGACCACGAGTCGGAGGAAGCGCTTCTACCCATGGTCGTCAGCCGCTCAGACATCAGAAATCACCACATTCAAGAGCTATTCTCACGACATGGGTCGCACGGGTCACAATTCAGACCACACCACCGGGACCTATCACCCCACCGGCCTACAAAGATGCGACGAGTAGAAAAGCCGATCCGCATCAGAATACACTGGACATGTCACCAATGCGCTAGGAACTTTGGCCGCGAGCAGACATGCGTGCAATGCGGACACCAAAGATGCAAGGAATGTCCGAGACAACCACCGAAGCAAGTGAGGGCAATGCTGGACAGCGCGCGATGCAGCATGGAACGCGACGAGCGAGAAAGACTCGGCCTGACATCAGACGAGGAGGAAGCAGTGGCAGTCCGACCATCCTCAACCGCCAGCTCGCCGGCCATCCTCACTTCACCCATACCCTTAACCTCCGCACCTCTCGACATCGACTCGAGCACAGACGAACAAGAGTCGACCCTCGACCTCTCCTTCTACACCCGCCCACGTTCCGCACTCCGCACATCCATCCGCTCAACCCGTCAACCTCTAACCGTCATTCAACAAATGTGCCACGAATGCGAAGCACCTCTGCTCTCCACCACCACCTCCTGTCCACACTGCAACCACACCCCATGCGAGAACTGTCCCGCTCCAGCATCACCCAACACCGCCGCCGCTGCAACCCAATGGATTGCCTCCCGTCGAGCCCTCGCCTACCGCAGCCTCTCCGCCGACAATGCCCTCGCCGCAACATCACCACCAATGCTCAAAGCCGTCCGCCGCGTGTACCGCAAACCTCGTCAACGCGTACGCTATAATTGCGAGCACTGCGGGACAATGTTCATCGCCGGCGACCCGTGTCGGGAGTGTGGACATGAGCGGTGCGGAGATTGTTTGAGGGAGCCACCTCGACGCGCGGCGACGAGTTTTGATCCTGAGTTGTTGGAATTGGTGAATGCGAGGTTGGCGGCGCATGCGGCGAGTTTGACGCAGCCGGTGGCTTAGATGAGCGAGATTGAAATTGTGTTGTTTGCCATCATTATACCCTTTCCTGTCACTTTTGGAGGAGATACTGCTGGTGCACGACGAAGACTTGAATGTCTATATGATACCATTTTGCCGTCTTCTTCAAAACGTATATACATACATGCTCACGACTGCGACATTTGTCGACTTTCACCTAATCATCGCCCGTTACCCTTCGCCATTCCGGATCAAAGTTAACCGACCCGACGCAGTCACGCAAGGGCTCACCATCACTAATGAAAAGAGCGAATGCATTCTTACATTTCCGGTCCCGAGTGCAGGAATGAACTCCCAAGCGGTGTGTGAGGTAAACGCCACCACGCATGCGAAACGCATGGTAGCGAAGCACGTTTTAGGACACGAGGTTGCCATGCTTTCGTTTGTGATCTTTAGTAATGACATTATATTGACTTTCAGAGTGACAGAGTGACCGAAGCGAGGACTTCTTCGTTTGCACTGCTCATGTTTGCTCTCGCCGCGAGGATTCATCACGATGGTAGTTGCTGTTCTAGACCGGTCAGCTCCGCGCTCCCCTTCAGTCTTCTACCCCTCTCGTCCGGAAGATGTGGTTCGAGCGACCGCACTGAATACACTTTCCACGGCGCATATTTAAACTTTTCAATTGCTGAGGATCCTCCACTTTCTTCACAGAGAGCTCGGTGATCGATCGGTTGGGCTGTGCCGTTGGAAACCGAAGGAGGGGTTTCGGTCTGGGCCGCCTTTGGTTTCCCTTCATTCCATCTCGCGACTTGCGAGTCGTCGACTGACAACTCTGGTCAGAGTGCACTTTATGTCTCACCGCACGCCAGCAAATCGTCCAAGACATGGCGACATCACGGTTCCCCTTCGAACCTCTGGGCTCCGAAGCGAGCGTGAAGAGAGGTACGGCACTGCTCATCTTCCACATCACTGATCGAATTGCGCGATCATTTCCTAGCGATGCTGAAATCTCTCACGCACGTGTTCGAGATACGGACGGCGATGATGGCATTGGCATTGGCGTCTGCTGACTGACGTGCGATCGCTCCCGGAGCTTTGGGTTGGGACCGTCGCTGCTGCGCGCTCCACATGGCACGTTACAACTCGACGATACATGTTGTCGGCCTTGCGAGACTCTCGTTGTTGAGCTGCCATCTATGCATATGCCTTCAATCATTCCTGCCAAAGGTCCTGTAAGCCATTCCTATCAGTCGAGTACCAAGCAATGTCTCCACCACCACGGTGAAATAGGACCGAACCCGGATGGTCTTTCTGAATCCGGGACTTGGGTCGGTGTGTCCAGCGACTTGGGATGGAGATTTTGCCTGGTCCCAACGACGTTACGCCATGTTCCTTCCACGACCATGACCCTACTACGGCCGCGCGAAGTTCGGAGTTTGCGGTCGACGTCGTGGGCCGGATCTTCATCACCGCTTCAGAGTTCGGCTCCCAGGCCCGGAAATCCGCAGGAAGCCCTAGCAGGATCCATCGAGGCTGAAGTCAGGGCGCACATCATTATTCACGTCGTTGCCGGCCTTGTGAGCGTTGTGTCTGCTGCCAAATGCAGCTACAAGACGTTGCAGCCCACAGCGGAGGCAAAGCCTTCGATTGCTTCCTCGCCAGAGTTTACCACAACACCGTGGAAAGTCTCGCCGCAGACCCGGTAATGTCTCAAGCCTCGCTAAAGTTCCTGCTCATCAAGCAGATATCCCTCAGTCGGCGACTCCGAGACACAGCATTCACCCGGATCTGACTATTGACCACATCCACCGCCCGGAAGCATCAATGGCTTTCAAAATTCGGAGCATCGTCTATTGTTGCTGGTCGTTCTGGACTGGAGAACAACCACGAAGCGTAGCGCCTCTTGCGGAGAAAGCTCCCGCCAATGACAAGCTCGGGGGAAGACTCATATGTCTCACAAAACACAAAGATGTCTGAGGTCATGGCTAAGGACTTCTACACCTTCTGTTGAGATTGCTATTGCCGCTGAATCTAGGAAAAGGTCCAAGGATTATGGTTGTTTCTGCTTCTCTACCGGATTGAGTTGCAAGTGCCGTGAGGAGACGTTGAACTCTGACGTTTTTCCGGGAATTTTGAAAGACGTTGGGTTGGTCTGACCCGGCCCTGAGGCTTTGACTTCAGATGTGTCGGTGCCGAGGGGTTGTCGCGAGCGTTGTTCGAAGTACCGGGAACCTCACCAATGTCGAACGACAGTCGAGTAGGCTCGAGGTCGCAAGTGTGTATTGGTTGCTCTTTTGGTGGCCGAATTCCGGAGCCCGGAGGAAATGCCGGGATGTTTCACGCTGACGCCGCGGATGGCAAATTTGCTTGTCACTGGGATTGAACGCAATACTACCATCGCGAACGGCTCTTCACGACTTCTCTTCATTTGGAGCCTCGATCAGTACGACTTCGATGCTTCTGTAAGAGGGAACACTTCCATGCACATGCCGCTCTGTTTCTTGCCTTGGTACCTTGACGTGAGATGGGAGATGACGCTGGACTATGTCGATGCTTTTTCCGGTTCTGTTGCGCCTGGGCGCGAGGACCGCCGAGGACTGGAGGTCCTCGCAGCGTGGAAAATCATCCTTTCTGTCTCACTAATCGAAAAGGATCGGATTGCCCACATCCCTTCGTCAAGGGGGGGCTCGACGTCCTCAACTTTCAGGCGAGCGAGCCGACCAAACGGTCCGCAAATGGCGCTCAAGTTTCACTTGTGTCTCGTTCGTGACGAAGATCAGCCATCGTGCCGGTCCATCATGTAGGCCTATCTCCTTTGCAGCCCCACGACTTACAAGTACATGGGCCCAAAGTCAGCTTCGGTGGTCAAGAAGACATAACTGAGCGTCATTCACCATCGCAGCAACCGCCCGCCCACAAACCAGTGCCACTCAGGTCCTCCATCTCGATGCTGTCCGCCCTCCGAGCACCTCGTGCCCGTTGTCAGTCAGACAATACCCACCAGCCATGCAACTGCATGCACTTTGCATTTCCTTGCACCGTAAACCCGTTCTGATGAGTAGAGATCTTGGTCTCGGAAGTCAATCAGCATCCCCTGAATTGTGAGTAAACAGCATCCTTTGA
Source organism: Zymoseptoria brevis (assembly GCA_000983655.1). Taxonomy (NCBI): domain Eukaryota; kingdom Fungi; phylum Ascomycota; class Dothideomycetes; order Mycosphaerellales; family Mycosphaerellaceae; genus Zymoseptoria; species Zymoseptoria brevis. Next base: position 95,639 of record JYJE01001346.1, read on the forward strand.
TGTCCCTGGAAGGATCAAATAATCGAGGTATGTGTTGCGTCCAGGGCCTTGTCGAAATCGTGCCTCGCTTGATGGTAAGGCGTGACTTGCCGCTATGCACTTGGGCGCGGGAAGTCGATCTGTGCCTTGGACTTTGCCCCTATTACAGTGCTTCCCTTGCGGTCCACCTGCTCCGGGTTTTGGCATGGACAGCTCTGCAGCGTGCAAGCCTTGCCTTCCTTCGAGCTCATCGCCTCACTCATCCAGGCAGCTGCAAAGCCAAAGCCGATCACCCAGACGACCTGAAGCAACATCCACCACAGCATGTTCTGCCACAGAACCTCCGCCGACAGACCACCATTCCTCCAGGCCGCGTGTAGCTCTTCTTTCGCACATGGCCACACATCGTTTCTCTCCTCGATCTGCCTCGCCAGCTCGCATGAGCTCGGAAGGACGGGCGGCAGCATTTGTCGTTGACCGAACTGAAAGCCAGTGTACATGAGGATCCGCATCAAATCGGGTATGAGGCCGCTAACCACAAATGCTGTCGTACAGGTCACCAGAAGAGTGTAACTGACATGGGGTGGCGTGATGTTCGCGAGAGCTTTCCTGATACCAGAAGGCAATGTCCAGGCAATCAGAGGGAGGACGACCAGCAGCAAGACGACCGGAATGTAGACGACTCTGAGTCCTTCCTTGATGTGCTGGTCGGCCGCGTGCCTGGCAGCCTCGCTGGCATTGTCGGTCCAGATGTTTTTATCCATCTTTGCGTGATTGGAGAAGTTTTCACGCGAGTTGGTGAGCACTCTGATGCAATTTGGCTTCGAGCGTATCGCGGATTAATCGTCGCGAGCTGGGCTTCCGTTCAGAGGTGATGGAAGGTCGAAAAATCGGAGGAGTCGTGTGGCTTGAGTAGGGGGACAGAGCGGGATGACCAGGCTGCCACATTTTTGAATCCCCGCCAAGCCGGTGCGTGAAGTCATTCTTTGCGTTATCAGAGGGTATTCTTTCGGTGAACCATGAAGCGCAGGGGTTTAGTTCCAACAGAAACCACGGCAAGCTGTCAGGCAGCTCGGAGCTTGTCCGCTGTGAAATGTCCGTGCGATCATCGGGCTTTGAGTTCGACAATCTGCGGTTCGGACGACCGCAGGGCGAGTGATCGTGTGCTGCCAATGATCCAAGGAATATGTCGCGCTTGCTTGTTCGCTACGCGGGCTCTGCGCTGGCGGGATCGTGTCATATCCTTGCTTCGTGTTGATTCGCGCAAATCGATCGCCACGGGGCGTGACCAATGCATGTTCTTGCCCTCTTTTCTTGCCCTTTGCAGAAGATGCTGTTGAGATGCGACTGTCCTGAGCTCGGTCTTTGAGTCAGAGAAGAACGATGGCTGAACCTCATACCAATCGGCTCGTGGTGCTGGAGCACGCCATCGGCAGCTACTGGTGACAGTGAACGTCGACAATTACGGTGAGTCGCAGTCAGGTTGGCGGACGAATGTAAGACATGCGCGATTGGAGCTGCGACATTGGAGGTCGAGCTTGCGTGAGCGCCATGGAATGCTGACGGTCGTAACAAGCAGTCGAATGTGTAACGGAGATGGTGCTTGTACCAATGGCGTTCCCCACGGTTCTCGATTTCAAGTGACCAAGTAGTTGTAGCTCCTGAATTTTGAAGCGGGTGATGAGGTCTTCTCGTGCGGACGCTGGTGCCAGCCATGGTGAAAGCAAAGATAGCGGCGGGTATCCTAGATGACGCTGCAATGCATCGAGGAGTGGGACGATTGCGCGATAGCATGCTGGTGCGGTAGGTGGACCACGGAATTGTATCGCAGCTTTGTGATGGACCTCCAGAAGCCACTGATGATGTGTCTTTGCTCTTATGGCTTCTCATTCTTCCGTACCCATTCATCGCGATGAGGTAGCTTGTATGGTTCCGTCTGCATATAGCTTTGTGGCCAGGTGTGGGGGCTTGTGGTGCGACCTTCTATTTGGTCCAGGTCGACAAGGGCAGTGCAGGACCTATGCACGAGTGGCATAGTTGTCACGGAGATTTCAAGCACCTCAAAGATGGGCTTGATCATTGGGGTACCCTGGCCAACAAGAATTCGACGTGTTACGAGGATGGTACTGCTATGAAGTATATGCGAGTGTAGTCAGTTATGCGGGCTTACTTCGGGTTCGGAGAATCCTTGTCGAAGATATGGTCATCGCTTTTGCTCGACTGACGTCGAAGCGATCAGGATTTGATTTGTTGTTGAACAGCACAAGAGCATCGGTTCACGACGTAACGAAACTGTTGACCAGACCTTGCTTTAATACACCAACGGCTCTCTGTCCAATACGTCCGGTCAACATGGTCGCCTACGCTTCTCCCGAACTAGAGAGGCACGACTTGAATCAAGCCATTCCGGACCCGAAACGCTCCGTCCTCTCTCTTACAATGCTTGTGCAAGCTCCAGGATGTGAACGTCGTTGCAAAGACTTTGATTCCGCGGCACGGCCGGAGCAACACTGGCCGTCCATCCGTCCTGCGTAGTGCAACTGCTGTATGATCACCAGCGTGAAGTCATTCTCCATACCGTATTCGCCGGCGCTGTGCTTCAGTGCGTCTTTACACTATTTCAAGCCTCCTCTCAGGACGGCATTGACCTCGTGATCCGAGTTGACACGTGCCAAACCCGGGTGTCGATTCAGCGGGGATCTGCCCTGAGGAAACTCAATCTTGAGGTGACATTGCAATGGCCGTGAAAGGAACAGAGCAGACCATTGTACTTCCGTATCACCGTGTCGCGTGTGTGGCACGAGAGGGGCGGAAGTCTCACCGCTTGTATAGAACTAAGGGAAACGACAAGACTCACACGATTCAAGCAGTGCAGTCGTTGTAAAGTCAATCCCATCAATTCAGGGTCTTGCAGAAAATCGGGCCAGTCACAAAGTTCCATCGATGCACGCCAGCGTCCATAGGTCCATCTTTGCGACTCAACATCGCCGTGTCTTTTTTCAGACTGACCATGAGCAAAACCGCGGACGGCTGCAGTGAATGATGGAGTTTGCTTGATCTGTTGCTGCGGTGAATGCACGGCCGGGACATTCTCCTACCTCCCTGATCTGGACGGCGCTTTGTCACAAAACCCGGCACAAAGGCGTAGAAGCACTACTCCAGGTGGTGTTGGGTCTGCGCCTGCTGGTGTGATATCACTGCTGTTTGTGTGAGCTTCACTGCACGCTGTGCACTCTCACGCTCGTCACCTCCTGCTATCGTCACCTATTATCCCACCGCTTTGCCTACACTCGACGATCCCTTTCCTTAGTAGTGGTGTCCCGTCGGACACGCTCTCGCCGGATCTCAGGCCGGTCCGACGACACCCTCAGCTTCACCCTCATTCAAGATGAAGTTCGGACAGAATCTTCCACGAAACCAGGTCCCGGAATGGGCGTCCTCCTACATCGACTACAAGGCCCTCAAGAAGTTGATCAAGGCCGCGAAGCAAGAGACCGAGCAGAATGGAGAGGAGCCAGATTTGGCTGGTACAGTGAGCCCGTATAGTGCCCAAAATTGATGATCTAACTGTCCTCCAGAGTTCTTCTACACTCTGGACCGCCAGCTCGAGGATGTCGACACCTTTTACAACCGCAAATACGCCGAATTCTCCCGCCGATTACGACTGCTCTTCGATCGATATGGCATGGCTTCGAAGCTCAAAGATGGCATGGATCAGGGTGACATGGAAGATCTGATGGGTACATTGCTGGAGTTGAGAGGACAATACCGCCATCTGCAATGGTATGGAGATGTGAACAAGAGAGGATTTGTCAAGATCACGAAGAAGCTGGATAAGAAGATAGCGTCTTCGTCTACGCAGAGTCGGTATCTGGCGACCAAGGTGGATCCGAAAGCGTTTGCGACAAACAACAAATTGACGCTGGACATGCGATCGATCAACGAATGGCTGTCAAATCTGGGCGAGGTAAAAGTGGTGAGCGACTCCGATTCAGTACATTCAGGAAGCTCAGGATCAATGCATCGCATGGGATCACGGACGGCTTTGAAGATTGCAACGTCCGCACTGGAGGCTATGGAGCTTGCTGCTAGAGAGGATGACCCGGAGAAATTGCTCACACTGGTCGCGGCCGCCACACCGAATGCTAGCGAGACTGCTGAGCGAGGACTCCTGTTGGACCTTTTTCAGCGAGCGATCTCATTCAAGTCGATGAGATGTATTGAAGCGATAATCCGAAAAGTGCCGTCGATCGATCGGGAAGACGACATGAACAAGCGCAGCTGCTTGCACAAACTTATCATTGCGACAGGACGTGCCAGAGCGTCGCAAAATGCTGGTGGTTTCGACCAAATATCCAAGACAATAGCATTTATAAATGCCGCAGAGCCGCCGGTCAGAGTTCCAGGAGCCTTCAAAGTTGAGGAGCGAGATCCAGAGCAGGAACCTTTCAAGGACGACCAAGCGGAGCGAGTGATGGATTTCATCCTCAGCACGCTTAGCGAGGAACAGCGCTCAGCGGTAATGACAAAGGACATATATGGACGCATGCCATTGCACTATGCAGCACAGTACGGGCTGGTTTTTGCCAGTCAATTGCTTATGAAGTATATGCAAGATTGGCACCTCTTCGATCTGACAGAAGGCATCGACTCTCCCATATGGCAAGATCTCGAAGGCTTTGCACCTCTGCATCTGGCAGTCATTGGAGGGCATTACCGCACATCCAAGGCTTTGCTGCTGGTGGACGACTGGCACAACTTTACAGACCACCGACTAACGAGCAAGCACGTCGAAAAGAGCGGGCTTTCGCTCGCATTGGCAACCAAGTCGAATTTCCACAAGATTGTTAAGCTGCTGGTTGATGCCGGAGTCAATGTCAATTACCAGGATGAGCAGGGAGAAACTGCGCTTCACATTGCCGCTAGATTCGGCCATGAGGATTGCGCCTCCGCTCTGCTTGCACCTGTCAATGGAGAGCGTCAGGTCAACCTTGAGCTTGCAGAGAAGTCATACAGCTGGACGCCACTCTTCATTGCTTCGGTCAATGGCCATCTCCCCATCGTCAAAGCCTTGATCGACGCTGGCGCTCGAATCAACAAGGTCGACTCATCGCAATGGACGCCCAAAGAACATGCTGCCTTGAGAGGCCACATGGACGTTGCGAAATACCTGGCTCAATTCACACCACCTCCTAGTATGAATCCAAGTCCGGACCTCGCGGCGCAGCTATCTGGATCTCCACCTGCTGCGTCGTCACTTGAGGACCGTCGCTCGAATGGTGCTGAGAGAGAGCAGCCGTTGAAAGCTCGAGTCCCAGAGCCCGTCAAGTCTTTCGGCCATCGTTATCTCACTGACGAGACGATGGTTCTGGTCAGCCTGGGCACTCTGGACGAACACAAGGACATTTCGCCGATCAGTTTGGAGAACATTGCGATTACAGATGCGCACGCCACACAGCTCGATACAGCTCTATCACTAGTGGTGTCTGCGCAGGGAGCAAATGGTGAACCAACTGTCATCGACCTGCCGATCCAGGAGGAAATCAGTACGGCTTTCATGACCTTCACAACCAAGGATCCGTCAAAAGTGAAGCTGTTGTTCGATCTGGTGCCGACATACTCTGGCTCGACCAACAAGCGAATTGCCCGTGCCGTTGCATTACTCTCCAGCATCAAGCCTGGTGTTGGCAACAAACGCATGACCTTGCAGACTGATCTCAGCGTGCCACTCCTGGCCGGTCCTGACTTCGATGTCATCGGCTCCATCAACTTCAACTTCCTCATTATCACGCCTTTCACACATCCTGCGTTGAGCATCAGTGAGGAGAAGACATACTGGACCAAGTCATCTACAATGGTCATCGGACATCGTGGTTTGGGAAAGAACATGGCAACCAAGACATCACTCCAACTCGGAGAGAACACGATTCAATCCTTCATCACAGCCGCCAATCTAGGAGCATCATACGTCGAATTCGATGTGCAAATGACGAAAGACCACGTCCCAGTCATCTACCACGACTTTCTCGTCAGCGAGACCGGAGCCGACGTCCCAGTCCACACCTTGACCCTCGAACAATTCCTCGCCCTGAGTGAAACACCACGCAGCACCCGACCCACAACTCCCGCCCACTCCTCCACCAACAGCAGATCCGAACAAGACTACCCCGACCCACGGCGTCCTCAACGCTCCTACTCCCTCGGCGGCGCCCCAATCCCCGATAAGTCCAAAGAACGCATGCGCCACACCCGCGACTTCAAAATCAAGGGCTTCAAAGGCAACTCCCGCGGCGACTTCATCCAATCACCATTCACCACCCTCGAGGAAATGTTCAAGACGATCCCCGAGGAAGTCGGCTTCAATATCGAGATGAAATACCCCATGCTCTTCGAGTCGGTGCAAGAGGAAATGGACACGTACGCCGTGGAACTCAATTCCTTCGTCGACACGGTCCTTCGTATGGTCTACGACCTCCGCAAAAAGCGAAACATCGTCTTCTCCTCCTTCCACCCGGACCTCTGCCTCCTCCTCACGTTCAAGCAACCCTCCATTCCCGTCCTCTTCCTCACCGACGCGGGCTGTTCGCCCGTGGGAGATATCCGCGCCTCCTCCCTGCAGGAAGCGATCCGTTTCGCCAGTCGGTGGAATTTACTCGGCATCGTGTCAGCCGCGGAACCGTTTGTTCTCTGCCCGCGACTTATCAATGTCGTGCAGAGTTCGGAACTGGTCTGCGTGAGCTATGGCACGTTGAATAACGATCCGCACAATAGCAATTTGCAGGCTCAAGCGGGGATTGATGCGGTGATTGTGGACAGTGTGGCGAGGGTGAGAAAGGGGCTGACGGAGGCTGTGGCGGGGAGTCTGAAGGAGGAGGTGGGCGGTGGGAAGACGGAGGAGACGAAGAGCGAGGTGAGCGATGAGAGTGATGAGCAGACACTTTCGAAGGAGCGTGAGGGGAGGTTGGAGTTGGTTTGAGTTTGAAGAGGGAATGTTGAGCATTTTTCTGGAGTTGCTGCATTTGGCCTGCCATGTCATCTCTATGGCCATACGGTTGTAAGGATATTGTCAAGGCTCAGCGGCGCTGTAGCCCTGGCGGCATCTGCATTCAACACTGCCATGCAGGGCGAAGCAGGAGAAGCGGAGGCTAGTGTTCTTGCACATAGCCATCGGCGGAACAGTCGTTGGGCGGAATAGCCACTGGGCGGAAACAATCCGATGTGTCGGGTCGTGCTTGTCTGACATGTCGGCCACATCGGCGAGATCCTCACCAGGAAAGACACATGTTAAGATCATTTGGGAGCATTTCACGGCGTGGGTTTGATATATAGATATTTGGGGCGGCGCTCGCATTCACAGTCTGAATCGCTTGAGCTTGCCGTTGATTGCATATGTGAACAGTTATAGAATCGATCTTCCTTCGTTGTTCTGGCATGGCCTTCATTTGCGAGAGTGTTCAAGCCTTCCCACTCTTGCAGGATGTATGCGGACGGCCAAGTGACTTCTCGTTCAATGCATATATCATCATCGCAATGCTATGCTATGCTACGCTTATGTATGTACTCGAGGGGTATACCAAAGAAAGACTTACGCCCAAAGGACATTCACCTGTCGATGAGTCCCGATATGCTTCGCTCGCCGAAAGAAACGACCGACTTCACACACCTCTCACCTTCCTCCCACACCGTCTCCCCTCTCTCCCATCAATAGTAGACCTTCTCTTCCCAGATCGGTGGCCTACCTCCATCCCGATCCCACACAATCTTCCCCTGCTCATCCAAACTCGCTCCCTCATCCGTAATCGGCACCACCTTGCCCGTCTCCTTTATCTCCCTTCGACTCACACCCAACGCATCCCTCGGGATCCACAATAACGGCACCTCCGCCGTGATAGCAGGATTATAGAACGCCGTCGCCTCGACTTGCGGCGTGTAGTGGATTCCAATCTGCTTGGGCACGAGGCGACGCATAGTAGCGTAGTCGGTGTAGATATCAGGCCGCAACCACTTGACGAAGAAGTTGGGTTTCTTGTGCGGTGCCGAGCCGTCGGAAGCGGCGTCGTTGGTGGCGGTGCGAGCTTCCTTACCGGCGTACTGGTCGCCTTCGGACATTGCGCCGGATTCGATCTCGAGAAGACGGCGTTCTTCGGCGTCGAGAGATTTCGGCTGAAACAGAAGGGCAGAAGGATTAGCAGTGGTTCGGACACAAATCATAGAAGAGTAGGCTAAGACCCGCTAGCAAAGCCCGAGAGACAACCTCGGGTAGCTGCAGGCCTTCTGCCATTTGGTTTTCTTACGAGGTAGTGGAGGAGAGGAGCCATGGCGGCATTGAGAGATATGTGGTAGAGAGCGGTAAAGATGAGGAAGATGATCATCATGATCATGGGACCAAGGGCGCCAATGCTGGAGCCCGTGGCGATAGCGAAGAGGCCTGTGCATTGAGGTTAGTGGGTGTGGGCGGTCAAAGGTTCGATGGATGTACTCACCGATCAGGCAGACCTCGGCGACATAGAGACCAATGAACAAATGTCCGAGAGCGCGCGGGTAGACCAGACCTTTCGTATCGACGGCGACGTTGGACACGAAGAGGAGGTTGTAGCGGTACGCAAAGTAGAAGAGGAACAATCCCACCGCCGCGAAACCGAGGACCAAAGGCGCGACAACAGCATAGCAGATGGCGATGACGAACAAGTTGGTGTAGATTGGGAACAGCGTACCCCAGCCAAGACCAGAGAGGTTAATCCAGCGATTGTACATCTTGCGTGGCGTGCTATCGAGGAACTTGCCCATGAGCGTGAAGATGACCAGACCGACCAATCCGAGCATGAGGCCAGAGACGACACCGAGACCCTGGAGGATGAAGTAGCTGATGTAGAAGTTGGAGGCCAATGGGATTGAGCTTGCCAGGAGAGATGTGACACTCATCGGATCTTCGACAACCTTGGAGATCGACGCCGACGCAGCAGATCCGAGAGTCGCCACGAGGAAGACTTGCACGATCTGGAAGGCGAAGTAACTGTTCTGCACAGTCAATTCGACGGCACTGAGCGTTGGCGCGCCACCGATCCGGGCCATCAAGCGGAGAATGATGGGTAGCAGAGCCATGAGCACAGCCAGGAGGATGACAGGCAGAAGACCGGTGACCACTCCCATGATAACATCAGGAATATCGTTGAGGAAGCTCAGCCATGGCAGCTGGCAGATGAGGTAGTTGATGTTCGAGATGGCTCCGACGATGGCAACAGGAATGGACCAGAAGATGACGAGAGCCACGACGAAGGTGATGGTGAGGATTTGACGGATCACGCGCTCCCACCATTGGATGCGGAGATTGGACCAGATGACTTCTTCGGGCGACATTCCAACGAATCGAGGGGCCATCTGGAGGACTTGGTGGTGAGCCAGACTTTGGTATGCTGCTTGTGCTTGGGCGAGGGTCTCGAATTGGACAAAGACCGAGTTGAGCTTCTTGCCCTCTCCATTTCGGTGCGCTGCTTGGCCTGTTTCCACCTCGGGGACCAACTTCTGTAGCTCGGCGCGACACCAGTCGATAGTGTCGACCTTCTTACCGACGAGGAACTTGAGCTTGTGGGTTGGGCGGTCCTTTTGTTGCACGTATTGCGCTGCAGCACCACCGTCACCGATCGCGGCTTCATCCGAGTTGGTACGACCTCCCTTCTTGTCCGCCTTTAGCTTGTTGGCGGTGGCAGTCTTGATGAGCTTGGTCTCTGCAGTCTCCAACTTGATCGCCGTCTTGTCCCGTTCCTCGACCTTTTCTTCAAGCTTCTTGCAATCCGTGGCCATCCACACATGTCGGACACCAGGATCGAGCATGCGGCGCAGCTTCGATTCCGACATGTAGTCCTCCGGGACTGAAGTGAACAGAACCGTGCGGGAGGAAATCCGACTGGCATACAGTGGAGACATGAGGTATGCCTGGCGAAGGTTGATGTAGTAGATGCACTCGCGAGTGATCATGTAGATGACGAAGCTGAAGTAGAGCATGGCGCAACCCGCATGGGCGAACATCTTGTAGTAGTTGTCGGTGACGTTGGCCATGGTCAGCATATCCAGCTGCTTCAGTCCACCTCCACCGGTGATGTTGACCGGGAACAAGACCGGCCAGGTAATAGCACATCCCACCAAGCAGCACACGATGCAGATTTTGAGGAATCGCAAGAAGAGGTATCCGTCCAGAGAGTGGTGGTTGAGAACGTAGGAGTCCGGAATGGCCCAGAATTGAGTGACCCAAGCGAAAAGGCCATCTTTGAGCTTGGGACTTCGATGTTCGTCGTGTAAACTGTTCACGAATGACCGGGGTTGATAGTATCGCGGGAACCGTGTCCGCAAAAGAATGAAGAGGATGAACCACACGAGGGCGTATATTGCGACTGTGAGGGAATAAATAGTAAGCAATGCAGATCAAAGACCTCGTTGTGACAGTCATGCTCGCATACCTGGCGCAAGAGTTGCCAACAGCGATCTGGCCGAATTGGACTCTCCACGAGCAGAGCCTACATTCTCATCGCCGGCATTGCTGCTGCATTTGTTGCCCTTCACCGAAAGTCAGTCTCCAAGGTCTAGTCTCACACGTGGGATCATTTGCGTTTCCGCCGTACCATGATGACCACACTAGGCTCCTGAAGGAGCGTAGGTGCAAAAGGTTATCGCAGGGCTGATCGGTAGACTGCTCCTCTTTATCTGTGTGGTGAAGGAGGAATACCGCGAATGTTCAGGTTGTTCGTAGTGGGATGTATAGAGAGAAGAAAAAGCGTGACGACCAGGAAGCAGACGTGTAGTGTCTGTGGGAGACGCACTGACGATGCAGATGCAGGCGTGTGCTCCTCCTGGTCCTGGCCCCGTTGGATCTTGGTGTCGCTTGCACGCGAAGGTGCAATCTAAACATCCACGGGCGCGTCGATCATCTCCGGATGCGGCTGCAGGGGTGGACGACTGGAGAGGAGAGGCGAGACTTCGGTTGCGCAGTTGAAATATTGATGGAGAATTGTCTTGAAGACGAGATGCGAAGACACATGTCAAGTCCATCATGTCTTCTATCAAGTCTCAGCTCGCACCACGCACGAACCAGTTTGCCACGTCCCACCATCCCAGTCGCAGTGTCGCACTCATATCCCAGCGATCAAACATCACGCCAGCCAGGTACATCTCCGAACCTTGCTGGAAAACTGGGAACTCAATCAAGCCACAGGGCTGCGTGGCGTCAGCCTCACGAAACGGTCGGCCGAGCAGCCCTTATTCCTGCGTAAGAAGGAATCTCCGTCAACCAAGGAATCGAGTACGATGATGCTCGACCATCTTCGGGGAGTTTGTGTGCTTTTCCGTACATCGTACAGATTGACCCAGAACTGTCAGCATCGTGCTACTCCGCTCAAGCAGGTTCTATCCCAGTCAAGTTTTCAAGACTGAAGACCTGAACCTTGCTGGCTGTCAGTAGTGCAAAGGCTATCTGGATCCGAAGAGATCAAACAAGCGAATCTAGATGCTGAAGATCAACAAGAAAGAGCAGACGTGTGTCAAGTCAAGGTCTCTCCGATCTGTCGAGGACCAACAAGACCCGCCAAGTCAAACAGAAGTGAACCATGGGCGGCTATATTGACGCTGGAGTCTTGTTGGATGACCAAAACACTTCTCGCGACACATTTCAAGAGGTAGGATATCCAACGCATCACTTGTCCGAGATTCAAAGGCTGTACTGGAAATCCCTGTCCTCTCGCGGCCCATCTACTGTAGCAGTACATATATACACTTGCTGTCATATCCTGCTTCAACAACTCCAAACCCCAACAACCCCATCCCTCCTCCCCTCAATCATATACCCATCCCGTATCTTCACCCTCTCCACCACCGCCGGCCTCGATCCATCCTCCTCGGCCAACGCACCCGCACCACAATCCCACTGTCGCCCATCCGTCTTATCATACACCTTGACCACATCCTCACCCGCCGCCGCCACGATTCTCCTCGAGTCGAATTGCATACTGGTAATGGGACTGTCGTAAGCAAAGGCGTCGTGGATGTTGCCGGTTCGGAGATCCCATATCTGTTCATCTTGTTAGCATGGAATCCATACCTAATCGTAGAGAATGAAGGTGTGAGGGATGCGAGACGAGAGACTCACCCGTATACTCCGATCCCGACTCCCCGTCACGAGATAAACATCATCAAACTGCAACGCTGTGACGGGACCCGTGTGTCCCACTAAACTTCGATGCACCATTCCCGACCGCAAATCCCACAGTCTGACCATCCCATCCGCAGTACCACACGCCAATGCGGTCTCGAAAACCTGCAGGGCACCAATGAAGTCCGACTCCGCGCTTTGCAGTCTCCCACCGGTGGGACGCCACCATCCTCCAGCATCGACGGTGGTGCTCGACCCGGCTGTGTTGACGCTCGTAGCGGCGGAGGTGTTGAGCGTCGCGGCTTGCGCGGCGGCCCAGAGCACGTCAAGGGTCTGTACGCAGCGGCCTTTTTCGAGATCCCATTGTCGGAGAGTCTTGTCCGCGGAGCCGGAGACTAGGGTTGAGCCGCGGAAGTTGAGGGCTGTGATTTCCGCGACATGGGCGGAGAGGGTGTACATGTGGCAGTCTTTCATTGCGTCGCCGCCTGTTTGGTGGTCGGGTTGAGGTGGAGTTGGGGAGCCTGGCTCGGTGAAGAGTTGGTCGTCTTCGCCTTCTTCTTCTGGTACTTTCGTGCTGATATTGCTGCTTGCGTTGACTTGAGGATTGTAGTCGGCCTGGCTGAGGTCCCATAGTCGAATGCTGGCGTCCATGGATCCGGTCGCTACCAGGCTGTCCTCAACTTGTAAGCACCTCACGCTGGAGAGATGACCTTCGAGAATTCCCATACATCGGCCAGCGTTGAGGTCCCACACTCGGACTGTATCGTCGAGTGCAGCAGTCACCGCAATACCGAATGGAGCATCAAAGTCCAGAGCCGTGATGACATCTGTATGGGCCTGCAATTCCCGTATCCGGCTCCCAGGCTCCATGTGCTCGTGCAAGACAGGCATGCTGCTGACTCTCCTCGATGTCTTCTTCCGCTTCGCCTTCGGAGTCGTTGGAGGCGGCTCCTTCACCTTGGGGAGCTGCTCGTATATGCTTTCCGACATGAACGAATCTGCCTCCTCCAATCCAGCATCTTTCTCCTCCGTGACAGGCGCCAGTGCGGGACTGCTATGGGCGGCCAGAATCGCCTCATCCGCCAATTGCTCTTGCAACGTCTCAAATCGTTCCGTCACTTCTCCCAGTTCTGTGTCCAGCTCGCGCTCCTCATCCTCCAGACCCGCCAGCCTTTCCAGTATCACTTTCCGCATGGTGTTCAGATTCGCAATCTTGTTATCAATCTCCCGAATCTCACTTGCACACATCGTCTTTCGAATGCCCATCATCTCGACTCGATGTCCCAACCGATCTTTCTCTTTTCGTAGCTTCTGCAGCTTCGGCGGCCCACTACGCTCCTCTTCCACGCCCTCCAACAATTTCTGATTCCAACTGCCATGACGCGAATGTCGTTTCCTCCTCACTGCTTTATCCGCTGCTGCATCGTCTTCAGGTAAGCTGGCGCGGAAGCCCTCGAGTAAGCTGAATGGAGAGTTCGTCTGCGGAATATTTCGCAACAGATCGTCCGGAAGATATGTCAACGCTCGGTGTTCGATTTCGTGGGTGTTGAAGTTGGAGCGTATTAGCTCGCGTGGGTTGGCTTTTGCGAAAGAGAAGACACTGCGTTGGATCATCGGTCGTTTGGAGAGTCGATGGACGGAGGAGAGAGCACTGCGGTAGTGGTCCTGTCCTGGTGCATCGTGGCTGGATGTGAATGGGGAGGTAATGAGGGAGGATGCTGTTGCTTGTACTGTCCGGGAGAAGGCTTCAATTTGTCGAGTCTATTCGATACTTGATTAGAAGAGCACCTTGTCGAAGGAATACACTCGACTAACGGGTAAGAGTGAGTCGTCGCCTCCAGATGACCCAGGCCTGCCTGATCTCCTCTGAGGCGAGTGGCTACGTCCTCGCGGGGAGGCCATGTCGATGGGAGGGTCGAGATTGTTATGACGATGGTCGCATAGTCATCATTAAGTAACAATATTGTTGTACTTTGAGTGTCTCGATCGGTGTATTGAACGGTGCTGTGGTGCCGGGTTATCTCTTTGCAAGTTCTCGTCTGTGTTGTTCTCGATGCTGTCACAAGCGAAGCAATGAAGCTCTCACGAGACATTCACGACATCCTAGAAGTCCACCGCCAAGTCTGCCAGGATCACAAGCCACTCCACTTTAACCCGGCTATGCCATACAATACTCCGAGCCGATCTCGGACTCTGACACAAATATGCCATTGGACACTGTCCATACTCTGTGACCCTCCTCCTGCTGCACCACCTGCAGCCATGGACTCCGCAATCGACCTCTCCAACCCGGAGAAAGCCCTCTCCCTCGAACACATCCGTTTCCAACTCATCCGCCTCGAAGACACCGTCATCTACAACCTCATCGAACGGGCTCAATTCACCCTATACACCACAATCTACACACCTGGAGCGATTCCCCTCCCTGGCTCAGAACTCAGCTTCTCCGACTGGGTGCTCCGCGAGCAAGAACGTGTACAAAGTCGCATCCGCCGCTACCAATCCCCAGACGAGTATCCCTTCTTCGAAGACGCCTTGGAAGAGCCCATCCTCCCTCCAATCGAATACCCGAAAATCCTCTGGAAGAACGACGTCAACCTTAACAGCGAGCTGAAGAAGCGATACGTCGAGAGCATCCTCCCAGGCGTGTGCCACCAACCCGTGCGAGAAGAGCGAACTCGGGAAGCGCAAGAGAACTATGGCTCTGCAGCCACCGCCGACGTGACGGCTCTACAATCCCTGTCTCGTCGGATACACTTTGGTAAATTCGTGGCGGAGAGCAAGTTTCGCGAGAAGCCCGAGGTGTTTGTGAGGTTGATCAAGGCGGCGGATCGCAAGGGGATCGATGAGGCGATCACAAACGCCGCGGTGGAGAAGAAGGTGTTGGAGAGGTTGAGGCAGAAGGCGGAGATGTATGGAACTGATCCAAACATGGATGCGGAGAAGCCGAGGAAGATCAATGTGGATGGTGTGGTGGCCATGTATCGCGATCATGTCATTCCGTTGACGAAGGTGGTTGAAGTGGAGTATCTCATGCAGAGACTCAAGGGGACGGAGTGGGAATGAGGGATACGATTTACGACGACTTTGAGATCTTGCGGCATCAACGGTTGGATCTACTAAAAGTGTTTTGGGTTCGATGTGCATAGGTTGGCGGCGTTTCACCTCCGTGCCCCTGCTCAGACTGCATACTCCAAGCCATCGAGGTGCAAGTCGTGCAATGTAGTTTGAGCAGGACCAAGGAGGTGCGAGATCTTTTGCTTGGGACATACGGGTTTTTTTCTGCGGTGGCTATACCCTTGTTGCGCCACGGCTCTCCAGAGCTAAGACTTGGATATGAAAAAGTTACTTCAAGGTGAGTCCCAGTTTCTCGTTGGGTTTGATCTGATATCATGGTTTTCTCCAAATTCTGTAAAGCACCACGCTTCCTCCGCACGAGCACGTGCATTCTAGCGATAATGTTAGACCATATCTCCGCTGTCGCCGGACGCCGGGTTCCTCCGTCCACGCTGCCCACCGACGTCGTCACTCCGACTTCATTCTTCCTCCGCCTCGAGCTGATCAAGGTGCGAGTATATCTCCTGCTCCACCTTGGACCATGGCATATCCTTTCCTTCCCCGACTCTCTTCAGCAAGGTTTGGATCAATGCTTCCAGGGTCATTGCATCGCACCATTTGCCTGTCCCCACGTACGTGGACCATTGAGGGCCCAAGTCGGACTCGTAGCTCAAACGCCAGAAATCGCCCGTCCTGCTCACCGGCTGAACGACCAGCATTCTCCGCCAGCTACCGTCCGCGTCCTCGTCCTTCAGCGCCTTAATTCGCATGAGGGTTCCGAAACCAATGGACATGCTTAAACCATATCTGACTGACAAGGTGCGCTGCACTTCGACGTGCAAGAATACGAGGCCAGTGGCCTCACAGATGTCTCGCGCGCACAGCAGAGAGTTGACTTCAGGGTCGCCTGGATTTTCACCACGGACGATGGTATTGCGTTTGACACGAAAGAAGAGCTTTTCTTGCAGAGATGGCGAGCTCGTGATGGTGTTGTTGAAGTCTTTCGATACTCGCTGGCCGAGGAGCAGGGTGCGCATGTCGACGTCGAGCAGAATCAGTTCGAGCAGCTCTGCGGTCCCGAAGACGTTGGACGCGGCTGAGGACATGGCTACGCTTGTTGATGGAGGCGATTGCGCTTTGCTTGGTGGCACAGTGTCCATTGTCGGAGCACCTCCTTCGCTCATGTTGATATTTTGGGATGACGTTGGTGAGGAGGAAGAAGCAAGTTTGCCGAAAAGATAATTTATCACTGACGCTTCTGCTCAGCCACCCTTGCACATGTCAATTGGAAATGTTGAGCTTTGTTTGTCGGCTGCCATTTTTGCAATTTCAGTTCCTTGTCATGTGTCAATGCCAACTCCAAACGCCGTTCTCCTCCAAACCCGCCTCGACACTGCCGCTGAGCTCTGCCTCATGCCAATGCCACCCTTCCCAAATCAAAGAAACCGCACTCACTTCAAACTCCTGATGAACTTATCAGGCCTCGTCTTCGGACCACCCGCTTTCACATCCCACGGATTCGCCGCCTTCCTCTCCGCCCTCTCCAACAAAGTCCTCACCAGCTCGTCCATCGTTACAGCTTGACGCCAGTTTCCCCATCCCACCGCCGTCGTCCACCTGCTCGTCTCATCGAAAGCATAGCTAAGATGCCACACGTCCTCACTGACACTCGTCGGTTGAACAATCAGCATCCTCCGCCAGCTTCCTTCCCAATCGGTCTCTTCCAGTTGCTTAAGTCGCGCGAGAGTTTGGAAAATGATGTCGATGTCCAGATACCATCGGTCTTCGGCGTGCCGTTTCTGGTGGAACCGGGCAAAGTTCAGGCCGATGCGGGAGCGCGTCCCAGGTGCGCAGAGGAGTTTGTTGATGAAGTCTGGGGAGTTCAAGACTTTGCGATCTTCGTTGGCGGGTCGTATGCGGAAGAAAAGAGTTTCTTGGAGAGCCTTGGAGCCTGTGATGGTCTCGACGAATAGCTTGGAGACTCGTTGGCTGAGGAGGAGGGTGCGCATGTCGTTGACGTTGAGGAGGATCTGCTCGAGGATCTCGGTGGTTCCGAACAGGCGTTGCGCCGCTGACCTGATCGGTGCCGGCGGGCTTGGTGTGCCTTCTGAGACAATTTCCATAATTGAGGTCGTTCTCGGGGAGGCCAGGCGTTCCATACGGACGCAAGCGCAATGGACAGGTTGGTACTTGTGAGTGTGTCAGAGTGTGTTCGGTGTTCGTCTGCGAATGCTGCCGAATCTCAGTTTTGTTAGCAGGCTTTCATTCACTCGCAAACGATCTGCCAAAGCGTCAAACTTTATTTCATTGGATTGAGAAACATCCAAATTCCATAAACTGTATTCGTGGCTTCGTTGCGTAAAGTCAATCTGCGTCAAAGCAGTGGTATCAATCGCTCCAAAACATGTCCTTCCGCGATCGGTGGGCAACTTTACTCATCCACCTCGATAGTCCGCCCTCCAAGCACATTCAAGCACATTCGTGGCCGAGCGGTAAATCTCCCAAGGTTGCAAGGCTTGCGGCACCCGAACTTGTCTCGGCCTATGTCAGCTCCCATCTGAGTCTGTATATCGCAGTATTGTCTGAGCATCGCTGACACTCGTGCCCTTTGGTGTTTAGGAGATCAAGGCTAAGTTCCAGTGTAGCTCGGGTTTACTGGTGCATGGTGATTAGTGACCGTGGCAGTCTCTGGTCTGTTCTCGAGATCTACCGCAGGCGTTGTCGTAGCGCCGCGCGCGGACCGACCTGATGAGTGTCGACGCCAACCCGCGAGGCCAATAAAGAGTGCAGTGACGCAGAATAGGACGCTGAACCAGTCAGCAACATGGAAGTACACCACAACCTCATCTCACTTACAACTGTATTACGCTGAACGCGATCGCCGCCTGAAACACTCCCTGATAGTCGCTGTAGATCGACCTCTTCTCCGGACTTCTTCGATCAATGTTGTAATAGTTTCGGGACCGTCGAGATCCTCCTACGAGATCCGCGTAGAGTCCTGCGAGGGCTGCCCAGGTCGCAAGCCAGAAGATCACGGCGAGGAGTTCGAGCGCCACGATGGCCATCCAATGATAGGCTCTGGGAACGGCATGGACGGCGACGAGGTAGTAGGTGAGGATGGTGATGCTGAAGAGGGACTATAGGATGTTAGTACAGACGGCTAACACGGATTATGTAAAATGCTCACCGTAAAGACGGCGAAAGCATGTGCGTCGAAGGAGGCGACATCGACGTTGGCGGCTGAGAGACCAAGGACAATGACCGAAACTACAAGCTGTACAATCCTGACCGGCCAGATGAACTTTGGAAGCTGGAGATGGTGGTCGTGCGACATCTTGATTGTGGTCCTGCAATTCTCTTCTTGTGGTATGAGGGCAGGTGTGAGAGAGCGGCTGGAAAAAAAAAACTGGGCTTGGTTACCAAAAAGGAGCTCTTAGTAGTATTAGAGTGACGATCCGCAAGCCACCGAATACACGACAAAGAGGTGACGCCTCATGCCATGCTGAGCTTGGATCATCCTCTTGTAGGCCAAGGAACAGCAGTGGTGACCGCGTGACTGACGATCGGTGTCGCACAGCAAACATCGCTCGGCTTTGCTTCAGATCAATTGGTTCGTGGACTGCCCAGTCGTGGCCAAAATCTTCAGTTGCCAGCAGTACAAGTAAGATGGCGTGGCTGTCGCAGAGCCTAGCTTACCTTGCGATTCTGCAGGCGAAGCGTTCTTGGTTTTCTTGGTATTTGACGTACTTTTGTCCGGGATCCTGGCAAGCCGCAGCAATCTTCCAGGTTTGCGTGCCAGAAATGGTTCATCGTCACAGCAAGCAAGATGGCTCATCGGAAGTGTCAGCATACTGTCGCAAGTGCCCGGGCATCACGTTCTCGCATGAGCGCTTCCGACGCCAGCGACCGTGGATGCGGTGTCGTCGCGATTGCGAGAGAGCTTGGTCAGGCCACCCTCAACAAGCGACAGCGGAAAGGGGATACATTCCTCCCGCGCGGGAAACCGGAACAGTGATGAGCCACCGATGTCTTCGCTGTCAACGGGGCCTGGCAACCGAGATGCTGTTCCATTTGAGATGTCATGGAAGATAGAGTCCGCAGCAGATGACAGCTTGGCTTAGTCAACCTACATGCCTGCCCTCCGACTGCCTCCCGTCGTGCGCTCCTTTCCAACCGATTTCTTGAAGGAACGACATCTCTCCGAGAGGCTTGGCACCTTACCGCCTTTATAGAGATGCTCGAGTTCACAGACGTTCAGCTCAACCGCTAGGGACACGCACATGGGTGGCTTTCGATCCTATCTAGCTCGGCACCTGAGTCGGCTCCAATCTAGCATCCGCCATCTCAGCATCCGCCATTTGAGCGTCATTCACCATCGCAGCGATTGCCCGCCCAGATACCGCCGCTCCAGCAGGACCGCCTTGCAATTCCGCATTCAGCTGACTCGCAGCTCCATCATCTCCGCTCGTCCACGACGGATCCATGCACATCCCCATCTTGTACTCATCCTCCAAATACTCCAACGTGTAAGTCTCAGAACCCTCCACATTCCTCCCAATTCTGGCCATCTGAATGAATTGCCGCAACTTCGGCTGCAGCTTCCCGACATCGTCTTTCAGCCTCTTCTTCAACTCCTCAAGAGTCAGTCTGTCGTGAGGGACGAACTTCGTGCAGCCCTCGATCAATTGGAGCAGCGTCTCGCTATAATACTTCACCATGAACTGGTTTCTACTATTGTAATCCTTGCCATCGAGGAAGTCCGGCTCGTAGTTGGCCGTGGGCCGTTCGATGCCGCTGGCGAGATGCCACATCATGCGGCCGACGGCGAAGACGTTGGTGTAATCGAGAAGGGGCCATGCATGGACAAAGTCCATGCCGTGTGCGTTCGTGTAGGATGACTGCTCGGGCGCGCGGTAAGGCTTGGTTCCACCTCCGCTGTTGTAAAGTCGAGGATTGAACGGGTCGTTGGCCGAGGTCTCGAAGGCGAGACCAAAGTCGCCGAGTTTGGGAACGGGATAGTTTGGGAATGAGTTTGGGTCGGCGGTGTCGAGGAAGACGTTGTTAGCCTTGATGTCGCGGTGGACGATTTGTAGCCACTTTGGATCAGTCGTTTCAAGATCTCCCTGCCGCATGATCAGGCAAGCGTCGACCATTCTGTCGAATATCATCCAAAGAGCGGGCTCGGGAATGGGTTGTTGTTCGTCTAATGTTGCACGTCTCTTTGGCGAGTGGTAAGAGTTGATAACAGACTGCAGATCGGCGTGCGGGCCTGGTCGACGTCAGCCATGATGAAGACACAGATTCAACATTGCCAGAGACGATCTCACAGTATTGCATGTAAATGCGCACCATCAGGTGCTCCATAATCTGCGCCCATTTTCGCACTGTCGGAAACGATTTTGGGCGAGCATCAGCACACTTCTTCTGGAGGTAGTACTCCATCGACACCCGATCGTCGAACTTCATGGCGTCGCCATACCAGTCTCTGCCGCCTGTGAAATGCTGCTCGTTCATGATCTGATCCTTACGGACGAGTTTCTGTTCCAACATCATGCAGTCAACGATCTTTTCGGTCTCCTTCTCAGCCAGCACAACTTACGTCGATAACGATGTTTTGCTCATTGAGTTGCACCCACAAAGTGGTGTCACCCATATTGTGGCCCAAAGTCTTCTTCCACTGCCATTGCCCTTGAGAGGAGTCCAAGTCGGTCGAGTCCAGCATGTACGCCTTGCGCAACATTTCCGTCCTCCCTTTCGCATCGTATGGCTTTTTGTCGAACTGATTCCACCTCTCCCTCCTTTTGAGTTCCATTTCGAGAATGTTCCTGGTAGCTGTGGTCCGCTGGTTCTTCGCCTCCTCGGACCTAAGCTCCTGCAAAAGTCCTCTTTGTGTTATGGGTGAGAAATCGTGAGATTTGAGAAAGGTGTCCAAGCTATTGAGGCACTGCAAAAGTGTCGTGTGTAGGAGCAAATATTCTCTAAACATGGCCGTCCATGTTCTCAAGTCCTCCAGTTGCAGGTCTGAAGCTTTGCCGGTGTTGTACGGCGAGCGGCTGACGAGCGAATGCTGTTGGAGGAAGTCTTGCTGGCACTTGTAATAGTTTGTCACGAATTTGCGGTACTCGAACTGATCCTTGCCTGATCTTTTGCTGATCTGTTTCTTGATCTCGTTCCTGAGCTCGTCTTGGACTCTCAGTCTTTCCGCGTCTAGACATGTCAGTCTTTCATTGCAGTCTATCGTCCTACAAGCCATGGGAACTCACTGCCAGGTCCTTCGACTGTTAGCCGGAATTTGAGCTCGAACTTGATGACAGCTTCGGCTGAGTCCGTCATTTAGGTTAGGCGTACTGAGTATGAAGATCGAATGGTCTGTTGCGTTGCACGAGCGGCACCGACGTCTTCGAGTTGCCTGCATGCCGCATTCGGACACAATAAGATGTATGTCGAAGATTCATTGTGCATATTCTCGAAAGTGGGCCAATGAAGGGTTTCAATCGGATCTTTGTTTCGACAAAGAGAACTATTAATGGAGCCGCTGCATACAACTGCCGATGGGCGGACTCGGACGTTTCCGTGGTGTGTAAAGAGAATGGCAATTGTAAGCTGGACAGAACACTGCTTACCTCGACCATTCTGGCGAAAGCAGTCCATATCAGATGAACCGCAGCGAGACTCAACTTAGCAACGCTGTCGTCCCAGACCATCCCGGTCAAGCTGTGTCCCTATGCACATTGTCAGCAATCGCTTTAGCACTTGACAGGCATGCAAGAAAGCGTTGAAATGCAGAGCGTAAGTCAGAGTATAGAATTCTCCCCATTGAAGGTCGGCGTCTAATTAAAACGTTTTTTGATAGGGTAACATCATGATGCAGCAGTCGAATTTGAGAGGGAGATCTGAGCTTACCAGTTGAGGATGGAACTGCGGTAAGCAGTAGCAAGAGACGAATGATGCCTGAAATCCGACCTCCGACGGCTCTTCACGAGCTGGCAAAAGAGCTCGACGTGCGAGGGGACAGTCCTAGCCGAATCGTGTGCGCTCCTCGCAGTACGATCTCCGGCAAGTTAGTCTCAAGTTGGCGAGTCGCACCTAACCTGCCTTGTGTCTGCTTGCCACGTCACATCGTGGGATGAAAAAACGTTCGGAGTACCACTGAGATGTAAGCATGCGACACGTTGATCGTGCACTTGGTGTCGCGGTTGACGCAGTTGCTGTACGCCGTGGGAGGTGAACCGCCGCCGTTCTCGAATGTCGTCAGATGCGATACGAGTGTCACGATGTGATGTTCGGGAACCTTGGTGGCTCAACGCCGGCGCGGGTCGGACTTCCAGGTTCGCGCAATCAAATTTGGCCCCTTTCATAGAAAAATTCTGTTTGACCAATTTGGTGTCAGGATGACAGCTTATCATGCCATGTCGTTGATCCTCGAGCCAGCGGGGAGTTCGGACCGTGAACCACTGTTCACAGGAGAGCCGAGCAATAGCCTTTGTAGTCCGCCTTTGCCGTGGCCCACGGGTTTGGTATTGAGAGTCTGATGTGGTCAGAAGTAATAAGCGATGTGAGAAAAGTCAGGGGATGACAGAGCAATGGGAAGTCAGCGTTCGGTCACGTTCTCGGATGAATGGTTCGTTGGGTAGTTGGCTGCACGACATTTTGCCGTTCCTTGCAAGCATCTGGGATATGGATTTCCGGAGTCATGCGGGTTGCGGATGCTGAGATTTTGACAGCAATCAAGGATCTCTGATGTCATCCGTGAGCACCGGAACATGAGAAGTCGTGGAGTGAGATGAGGCGGCGGAAGTGTACGAAGGTTGCAGTGCCACGCAATCCGATGATCAACAGGTCCACCACCTGGTTTGCGGTGCATTGCATCGCAGTACCTCCACAGCAACGTACATCCGATAGCGTATCTTGGCTGTGATGTGATTGCCGACGTTCGGCTCGTGTACCGAATTGACGTTTGCTCCAGGATCAGTGCAGAGATCACCAGGGGTGGGGCTGAGTGTCAGGAAGCGGGCGGGGAGGACTTCCACGGCGGCGGTGGGGGTGGACGAGTTCAGCGTCGCCAATGATTTGCCCACCCCCACGCGCCATAGGCTGTGAAGACGGTCTCAGGTACAAAGTGTGCAATTTCAAGAGTCAATGGAGATTCAGTTCACCGAAAATCCAGAACGTCATGCGACGCTAGCAATCCGAACCTCCACTCGAGCTGCTCGGTTTTGGAACGTTGTCCGCTGGCTGACTGTTTCCTCAACTTCACCACTCACACGTCGCCGCCCTCCAACGTGCCCCAATTGCCATTGTGACTGCCCTGTCGGCACCGCCCTCCGTTTTGCACTCACCTGACCGTGTCCTCGTCCCAGTTCCCGCCGGCCCACGCTCCGACCGCCGCTCGCTAAGCCTTATCGACGACTATTGACGATTTGACCGACGCATGCCCACGCCTTGCCATTGTCGGCACCAATTGGGAGGCGAACGGTGCGTGGGGAAAGCATCGGTATCAGTAATGGTCAGCCACATATGGCATCAGTCCCGCGAGCGAAAGACCTCTGGGACCTAAGCCCTCGCAAACATGCGAGATCCAAGCTGATCCGTACGCCTGAAACGTGCCTAGGAGGAGACTCTCCTTCAGAGTTGACACGACTCTCCAAGCTTTCAGGCTCTGCTCATTCTCTTGGTGATCCCAATGGCTCGACTGACGCTGTCATAACTTCTCGACCCAAGGCCACCCACCGCAGTCGCACTTTAGGTGTCCCGGTCCGCGATGTTGTCACCGAAAGAGAAGACATCTTTGCTACTCATTACCACGCCGATAGCAACGGTCCTGTGACATTGTCGCCCACCATTGCACGATCCATCAGCCGCCAGGAGGACAGTGCGGACGACCGCGGAAAGAGCGACTCCAGTATCCGCAATGGTACAGCAGCCACGATGGCCACCATCACAACAAAGCCGCTGCCGATGCGCTGCAACTCGGTCGACTTCTCGCCTGCCCTCCACGAATACCTCCACGATAGCCCGACGTCTTCAGCACCGCTGTTCCGAGATCCGAGCATCTTCCATGACACACCGCCGCAGTCTTGTTCAAAGAAGAACAGCCCCGCCGCTCAATACAACCGTCGGTCACTGTACGATCTCCACGATTTCAGTTCATTGACGGCGAACATCTTACACAACATACAACACAACGGCGCTCAGCTACCGGCGACGCCGCAACCGAGGAAAGAGACATTGCCGGCCGCACCCATACCTGGCGTGCAAAGCGATGACTACGCGCAGGACCTGTCGCAAAGCGCCGAACGTCAATCATACCGCTCGTGGCGCACAGGACAGGCAAAGGTGAATGGGATGACCATTGCCGAGTCTCAGCGTACTCAGAACAAAACCGAGAAGCACATCGACGCACAATTACCCCAGCCAGAACCGCTCATGGCCAATGTGCGCAGTCGCAAGGCCAGTCACTATCTGGGCTTGTTTCGGGAGAACGACGCAGAAGAGAGGAGAGATAACGAGCAGAAAAAGGCTGGGAAGATAAAGGATGGACGGGCTGATAAGGACGGAGAGACATCAAACCAGGCATGGCAAGCTCGTGAGCCCACCATTTCAGAAGATGTGGAATCGGAAGAGGACGAAAACAGCGTCACAGTTTCGGAGGAGCGCATGTCCCATACCTTGCCAATTGGATTACTCGAAGAAATTCGTAATAATCAGCATTTGGTGCCTGGGCCGGCGTCGCGTAAGACACCGAACCCTAAGCATGTTCCCTCCAAAGGTCTTGAGCATCGCGTAAATGCACTCATTCAGAATGGTTCCAAGTCTGAAGACGAGGAGTCTGATCGCGAGCACATCTCTTCCGCAACTTACTTCCCGCATCAAGGTGTTACCCTTGGCGATTCACCTACAGAAGACCAGCTCACGAAGCGAGAGCCAAAGCCCAAGGCCGAGTTGAAGACAGTGTCTGACAAGGACTCTTCTGGCAACGTCCAGGTCTCTCTCAACTCCGAGGACGGCCGAGATTACCTGCAGGGCATCTCGCGTGCACCTTCTACCACCGACTTCGAACCTTTGCCGCAGCCAGCGCTACCGGCAGATTACAAGTCCGACTCTGATTATGAGTCCGACGCCCACGGATATGATTCGACGGCTTCTGGGGAGGATGAGGAGGATGATGTCGAGACGACTCCCACAGCCACTCCGCTGGTAAAAGCATTAGACCAAAAGAGCCCTCCACAGCGAAGACGCCAGCGCTCTCCGACCCCGATGAATGCGGTGGAATTGAAGCCATACAAGCATCAAGTCGGCGGGCATACAACCATGTTCTCCTTTTCTCGAAGAGCCGTGTGCAAACAGCTCAACAGCAAAGAGAACATGTTCTACGAGACCGTCGAAAAGAATCATCCAGATCTCCTCGGATTCATGCCTCGATATATCGGTGTCTTGAACGTCACATACCGGAAAGAGACCAAGCGGCGTAAGCAAAACAGTTCCGAGGAGTCGCAATCTCAAGAAGTGGACTCCAAATCTGAGGCCGATGGTCAGCAAAGTAAGTCCGGGAATGGCAATTCTGCGACCAGCGCTCCTCGCGTTATTAGCCATTCGCTCCAGCAAACGTCTTCCTCCATACCACAGGTGATTTTCGAGAACAACCGGCATCTCATTCCGGACGAGCTCTTCCATCTCAGGCATAGATCAAAGACACCAGACTTGCCCAGAGCTCAATCCTCCCCGGTCATTCCGGGTGGTTCAGAGGATCATGATCGCTCTCCCGCCGAATCACGTCGTCCGTCGCTCAAGCCGGCCTCTAGCTGGGGCTTCACCACGCGCAACGACAAGCTTCGAGACCATGTATTGCGTGAGGTCTTCACGCCTCCGGTCATTCACAAACATGATCGGCGAGATCGAGCATACCATGGACGCGCGCTCCATAAATACAGCAAGCCGGTTCAGGAGGAGATCAGCGGGACCCGCCAGAAATCCGTGGATATTCCTTCGACCAGGCGCTACGAAGCTTTCACTAAAAGCGATCAGCCTATGCTCGCGATACCACGGCGCTTATCTCGCAGAGACAATGAGAACAGTCTCGAACGTGCCACGTCAAATGTGGAGCAACTTCTACAAGATAGCAGGGCAGCTCTTAGTAGGAGCGCCGATATGTCCGAAGATCCAGTCTCTACTGGCGGCAGTTCTCGTCAGCATCGACGCCGTCACTCGGGTGGTGGTCTCACCCGAAAGCCGACTGACATTGACGGCTCTCGTGGAGACTTGGAGTTTCACGAGGATGAACACTATTCTGCTGCTGACGCAGAGGAGGATGTCTTCGCTATGGACGACGTGAGAAGGAAGGAGTCTTTGACGAAACAAGATTCAAAAGTTGGACCGGTCGAAGAGTCGACCAGCTCTGTCAGCAATGATTTGGGACCTGCTAGCCCTGGAGCACCAGCAGACAAATACTCCGCACCACGTCTAGGACCCGCTATCGACCTAGGCGCACCAGGTCCTCGCAACCCCGAAACCTCCCTCGTCCAACATGACGAACGCGTCGAGCACTTCCTCCTCCTCGAAGATTTGACCGCGGGCATGCAAAAACCCTGCGTCCTCGATCTCAAAATGGGCACCCGTCAATACGGCGTCGAAGCCAACGAAAAGAAACAAGCGTCACAACGCATGAAATGCAAAACCACCACTTCCCGCGAACTCGGCGTGCGCGTCTGCGGCATGCAAGTCTACAACGTCAAGTCCCAAAAGTACTCCTTCGAAGACAAATACTTCGGCCGCGACCTCAAAGCGGGCATGGAATTCCGCGAGGCGCTGAAGCGCTTCTTCTTCGACGGCATCGGCCACGCTCAGGCCATCAAACACGTGCCCACCATTCTCGAAAAAATCACGGCTCTTGAACGCATCATCCGCCAATTGCCACGCTATCGCCTCTATGCCAGCAGCTTGCTCATGATCTACGATCGCGGCGATGCCGACGAAGCGGGTCGCCTCCGTCCTTGTTCTCCGCGGGACGACGGCAAACCCGCACAGTACCCCGACATCAAGCTCAAAATCGTGGACTTTGCCAACTGCGTGACGGCTGAGGACGCAGATGTCGTGAGGGGGAAGCCTTGTCCGCCGAGACACTTCGAGCAGATTGATCGTGGATATCTGAGGGGTTTGAGGAGTTTGAGATTATATTTTCAGAAGATTCTAGTGGAGTTACAGGTGGATCGGCATGTGGAGCGAGGTGAGGGTGAGGGGATGGCGGTCGAGGGGATGAGGGGTGTCGGAGCAGGGGCTGGAGGGAAGGGGTGGATGGAGGGGTTCGCGGAGGAGGATGCCGGGGAGGTCAGTATTTGAGTGGGAGCGTGGAGTTCTTGGGCTTGGGATTGTGATTCGAATGGTTCTGCGGTGTGATGAGAATATATTGTAGCGCGAGCTGGTCGGTCTGCTTGTCTTGCGAGTCTATTAGCATGGCGCTGGATGGCTTTTGTGTGGTGTTCAGACTGGAAAGGGATGGGTGGAATGGCGTTCCAGGGGCTCATGTTGCGGCTTACCTCGATTCGTGGATTGATAGATGTAACTTAGGGGTATGTATGTCTATCGCTTTTGAGATGAGCATGTCTTCTTGGAAGTCATACAGGTGTTGATTGTACTTGATACCTGATTCCGTCGAACTGACAGATGTCCGTCGTTCGACAGACATGTAGTCTAGCACAAATGCTGTTTTGATTCTGAGATTGGTTGGCGTTTCATGATCTGTATACAACTACTGGAATCTCCCTATTCGTAGATTTTTTTTCGAAACCCAAGGAACTTTCTTGATGATCTACAACTTACTCTTGAGACCTACCGGCGATGAAGTCGAACTTCATTTCTTACGATAATCGACTGCCAATCTCAGAGCTCATTGATCAGATAGATCGTCGAGACTTGTCTGATTACCAGCAGCACTCGACTGACGGCCAGCAATAGTGACTGGCCGTGCAGCCGCTGTACTGACCATACGAACAGCAACAGCCACATCGAGCACTGTAGGCGTGACAGTCACATGGTGTAACGAGACCGTCGCAGCCGTATGCACTGTCGCAGGAGTATCAGGCTCGTCCTCGAAGCCACGATTGATGTGACACGCATCAGCAGCGTCGAGCAGGAGTTGCGAGGGCCAGACCATAGGGAAGAGCAAGTCAGCGGGAGTCAGCGCGGGAGTGAAGGGAACCGTAAGTGCATTTGGAGTACTCTTCTCCTTCACACCGGCCTCCACGGCTCCGTAATTCAAGTTCGCGAAGATTCCGAGGATGTCCTCTTCATCCTCCTTACCAGACGAGAACGCCGGGGATCCTTGACCATCGCGAGCTTGATACGGTTCGCCGAGGAAGATTGCGAGCGAGTCGTTGGAGCATGAGAATTCGGAGTCGGAGTCGGAGGTGTGGTAGTGCCACGTTCCCCAGACGACCTCTTCAATCTCGCCGACGCACTCCAAGGGCTCCGTGTTCGTGAGCGGGCTGATGGGTGGCGCCGGAGGAAAGGTAGCACCATTCTTCCAGTTCGGAGTGGTGAGAGTGACATCAGGCCAGTGCTTGTCTTCCTTCTCATGCAAGTTGATTCGGCGCTGCCGTTCCCAGAGCCATTGGTTGAAGTGGGAGCCTTGCCAGCCGTTCGGATCGCATTTGCGGCCATAATCGGTCTCGCGGTTCCAGGCTCGACGGCGGGCGAGGAGGCTGTCAAGAGGCTCGCCGATGACGATGAAGTCGGGTCGAGCAGGTGGATCGATTGGGGATGTGTATTGCCAGGCGTTCGCGTCCCAGACTGATCCGATGCAGAAGGTCGAAGTAGGAGCGGTCGATGCTGAAGGAGAGTCGGAGGTCTTGATGGTGGCTGTGTCAAGCCGAGGAGCTCGCGGCGCGCGGCGGCTGAAGTTGGGAACCGAGGCCATGGCTGCGGTGTTGGGGAGATGTTTGAACTAATCGTGGGATCCTCTACGAGTTGGCTTACAAGGGTTGCAGGCACTGTTCAGATTTTCCAGAAAACTGTTTGATGCGGTGCAAGAGGGCGAGAAGTAGCTGAGAGGAGAGAAAGACGCATCGCTGAATAGATGTGAATATATGCAAGGAGGAGAAGAGCAATGGCATTGTGCTCTGTGCAGTCGTGAACAAAGCAATCATGATTTATGAATGACGATGGCATTGTTTTACAACAAAGAAGATTGTTTGCCTCCCGGTTCATCGTATTCAATGATCGACTTGCGGCTTGCCGATGAGCCCTTTGTCGTAGCCGCATCGTGGAGATCTCCGCTCGATCGATCCAATGAGGCCGTATCGCCAAATTTTAGACCTCAATAACGAGGAAGGCGTGATCTGAAGCCTGCGAAGGAAGAGGACCGGAGTCTTGAACGTCGTTGCTGGAATAGTGTCGGTATCAGGCTGTGAAAAAAGCGACTGCTATCTTTCCCGCCTCCGAAGTGGAGTCCTTCCCTTCATGAGGGAGCGCTTGCGTGTATTCCCAGGTCCTCCTGCGATATGATCAGTATTCTTACCTTATCAATGTGCCCACTTACCTTCTACAATGACCAGCTCCTGGCCAACTCGTTGCCCTTTCAACGGGGACTGGACGCTGCGCCTCTTCGTCGTGATCTTTATAAACTCCTCGCTCTCTCGTCTTGCTCCTCTTCCTTTAACCATCATCCATCAGCTCTTCTTCTCAACTTCTGCAATCACCCCTTTTCAACTTTCCTCCTGCGATATCTCACCTTGGCTACGCCATCATACCACGCAAACCTCCTCTCTCCGATCCCATCGAACCCTCACTCGAAGTTCTCCCGTCACCGAACCAGCCCGTCACCGTCCTACGACCAGCTTCGGCCTCGCATGTCGCCGACCATGGCATCAGTTCGCCCGACACTCGCACCATCCCAGGCCAGCCGCAGAGTTCTCGAGGTGAGTTAATCCTTGCACTGCGATGATCCGACCTTGTTACGACCGGAGGCACAATTGAAGGAACTGGGGGCTCATTTGGGATCTGGGGGGCCGAAGACGAAGACCAACATCGGGAGTGGTGCACCACCTCTCACTCAGCTCTTACAAGAGGGCTGACACAGGTGGCTTTCATACAGGTTTCGACGACACCGCCTTGGACGCTGGAGCAGTGCCGAATGATCAGTTGTACATAAATCATGTTGAATACAAGCGTGGACGTGTTGCCTGCGTGACACCCGACTGTTTCATTGACTTTTCAGTTTCTGTTTTGTGGCCTCAGAGGTTGTATTTTGCAGCTGAACGAAAGCACCAGTTGCCCGGCACTCACGCTCACGCCGATCTTTCTTCATCAAGAGCCTGCCTCCCTTGTTACGACAAGAGGCAAGATGGGATTCCATCGGGGACCAGCAAATTCTCTCACTCAGCTCTTACAAGAGGGTGGCGAAGAAAGATGGACCGAGAGAGAAGTTGCGGAGTTTTTGAAGGAAAGATTGAGGCGCCAAGCTTGCTTTCCATGGTACTGACCAGCAGGAAGGCTCGCTCTCTGACCAGGCCGACGAGCAACTCAAATCCGATGCGAGCTTCAATCGCAACATAGGTATGAATCTATACAGTCTTTTGCGGTGATCAAATATTCCCAATAGAATGATCCCGTGGACGTATGTCTTCGAGCGTGAGCTGGCATTCTCTGGAGTACGCGGTTCAGCCGTGCTCCAAAGCTACCCCGATCGGAGCACAAAGAGTCCAGGATTGCGCTATATCGCAAGATTGATTGTTGATCTCCTGTCCATGCATAATAAAATAGAGGTCTTAATCTAGCATGTCGTATGCGAGAGAAGACGTGAAGTCGGATATTGGCATCCCGCTGACCGCCGATCTCGCTCTGGCCAAACGAGGGGCCCAACTTTTTCCTGGCGACAACGACAGCGTGGCATTGACTCACGTCGATAACATTCACGACTTGACACTCCTTCTATACCCGTCAAAGATCTCACAATGGTCTCTCACAAAGCCTCTCAACGCTACTTGAGCACACGAGGCGGCTCATACGATGTACGAAGCAAGCATCCTTGACCAAAGTATTGATCGCAAGCATTGGAGCTCACGCTGAGAAGCATAGTAGCTTTCCTTCGAAGAGGTCGTCTTGAAAGGTCTCGCGCACGATGGCGGCCTATTCATCCCGGAAGATATCCCTTCTCTCCCATCCGACTTCCTCACCAAATGGCGCGACTACTCCTTCCAAGATCTGGCCTACGAGATCTTCTCCCTGTACATCTCCCCCGAGGAGATTCCCGCCGACGACCTGAAAGACATCATTCACCGCAGCTATGCGACATTCCGCGCTGAGAATATCGTCCCACTGGTGACATTGGACAAAGAGAAGAACCTGCACTTGTTGGAGCTGTTTCATGGCCCGACATTTGCGTTCAAAGATGTTGCGCTGCAATTCGTGGGCAATCTGTTCGAGTACTTCCTCGTGCGACGGAACAAGGAGAAGGAGGGCAAGAGCAGAGATCATCTCACGGTTATTGGTGCTACAAGTGGAGATACTGGCTCTGCGGCCATTTACGGCTTGCGAGGCAAGAAGGATGTGTCGGTGTTCATCATGTACCCAAAGGGTAAAGTGAGCCCGATTCAGGAGGCTCAGATGACCACAGTCACGGATGCGAACGTTCACAACATTGCCGTGGAGGGCACATTTGACGATTGTCAGGTAGGCATACTTCTGCACGCCATTGAACATTGCATATGCTGATTCATCTCCATGCAGGACATCCTCAAGACACTCTTCGCCGAACCCGAGATCAACAAGACACTCCGTCTCGGAGCTGTCAACAGCATCAATTGGGCTCGCATCCTGGCCCAGATCACGTACTACATCCATTCCTACTTCTCCCTCGCCCGACAGACCAACACCGAAAAGCCCATTGCACGTTTCGTGGTTCCGACCGGCAACTTTGGCGACATTCTCGCAGGATACTTTGCGACACGCATGGGCCTACCAGCAGACAAGCTGGTCATTGCTACCAACGAGAACGACATTCTGGACCGTTTCTGGAAGTCCGGCCGTTATGAAAAGCAGGCCAAACACGGTGAAGAGGCAGAGGGTGGATTCAAGGCGGATGGTGCTCTCGCAGATCCAAGCGGCGTGAAGATGACATATGCTCCGGCAATGGATATTCTGGTCAGCTCAAACTTTGAGAGGTTGCTGTGGTACCTGGCTTTCCGCACAAGTGATACCGAGGAGGTCAACAGGCGACGGATGGAGGCGGGAGAAAAGGTCAAGGGCTGGTTGGAACAATTGAAGAAAGAAGGTGGTTTTGGAGTGGAAACGGCCATACTGGAGGCTGCAAAGGAGGACTTTGAGAGCGAACGTGTCAGCGATTCGGAGACCATCGACACGATCAAGGACGTCTACAGACAGAAGGGGGTGCCTGCTGCGACAAATGGAACCACACAGCCGGCTACCACTGGAATGGTCCACGATGGCCACTACATCCTGGATCCACACTCGGCCATCGGTATTGCTGCGTCTCTCCGCTCCATCGAGACCACCAAGTCGCGGAAAGACATCCACCATATCGCCCTGGCTACAGCACATCCCGCGAAGTTCTCTAATGCTGTCGAGCTGGCACTGAAGGAAGAGGAGGGTTTCTCCTTCGAGACTGTTCTGCCGGAACAATTCCAGGGTCTCATGAACCTGGAGAAGCGCATCACGGAGAGCAAGGCCAGCTGGGAGGCTGTGCGGGATATTGTGGTCAAACAAGTGGAGGAGGAGTTGAAGGGCGAGCGGTCGACGTTGTGATTGAGCATGAAAAATAAGAATATCTGGGGCGTTGATACGGGTTCGATACGGAATTGATACTACTATTGGGGTAAAAGGTGGTCTGGAAATCGATTCAGATCTTTGCACATTACCACTGTGCTTTGCTAGCATGCGGTATGTTGTCTACTAGCACATCTCGTGGAGTCCTTTGTTAGCTCACACGATGATGTCGATTCTAAATATAGAACCGATCTACAAGCACAATGACGCTGCACTCACTATCGGCAGGGATGGCTCAAATGCCGTCGGCAAACGTCACCTTCGACATGGGATGGCTTTCTATGATTTGATTTCGTCAAGCAACAAGTTCAACGAATGTGGCTTCCAGAAGATCTTTCTGAAAGTCGAGACCCAGCCGTTGTGACCGTTGGACGCCCTGAAAGCCCACAAGGCGAAACCGGCCTTCACAACTTGGAAAGCTTCGGCCAAAACTGCCGGGATAGAACTACCTTGACGAGGCTGAACAAAAAGGTTCCGGACCCTCGTCAGCGACAGCCATAAACCTTGCTCGCCATACCTTTCTTACCCGCAAATACGAAGCCTGAATCGCTTGCATTCGTATTGGCCTGGCCGGCCTTCATCCGAGCACCGATCGTCTGTCATGGTGAGACCTATTCCTGGCACAGGCTGTCTTGGTGCAAACAGCTTTTCCGCTATAGCTATGACCAAGTGGTTTGTTTGCTGTATACATCTACAAGCAAATCCTGAATCTGGTCGACTATCGTCACACACGACTTCAGCTGGTCAGCCTTACAGCAAACTGCATATTTGCCTTCCTTTCATTCTCCCTGATTATCACTACATCGCGTCGAGCGTTGGCACAGCGTTGCATTATTCTAGCCAGACGGCGACAGTGCCTCTAGACCAACAGCAGATATGAGGGTCAGCCAAGCAGTATCGTTATCGTTAGCTGTTGCAGGTGGGCTTGCTCTCCCAGCAAGCACGACTCAGCAGGAACAGTGGGATGTTATCATTATTGGTGAGTGTCTCCCCTTCCTTTCATTATAACTCGATATCCTGACTTTGAAAAGGCGCCGGACCCGCAGGCATCGTCGTAGCAGATCGCATGAGCGAAGCAGGAAAGAAGACACTTCTTCTCGAGCAAGGTGGCCCATCATATTATATCACCGGCGGCCGCGAGGAGCCTGACTGGCTTGCGAACACCAACCTCAGCCGGGTCGATGTTCCCGGCCTGTACAATTCCATATACGTGAGTAGAGACTCCAGACCCATGACCGTCTTTGAGTTCGTTACTGATAGTAAATCTAGGCGACCCGGGACAGCGAGCTTCTCTGCACTGAGCAGGTCTTGAGTGGCTACGGCGGCTGCACAGTCGGAGGCAGCACTGCCATCAACGCAGGGCTCTTCCATCTACCCCCAGCATCAGATTTTGACACATACTTCCCCAAACAATGGAGCTCAAAAGATGTCGCCAACGCCATCTCCAAAGTGCGTGCAAAGCAGCCATTCACCGACAACCCATCCGCGGATGGAAAGTACTACCTCCAGTCAGGCTATGACGCCGCGAAGGAGTGGCTGGTCAAGGGAGCGGGGTACGCGGAAGTTGCTCTGAACGATGTGCCCGACAAGAAGACTGGCGTCTTCGGTCATGCTGCCTTCAATTATGAGGGCGGTCAGCGGTCTGGACCAGTGACAACTTATCTCCAATCTGCGCTAAAGCGTTCGAATTTTGAGCTCCGGACTGGGGTACAGGTCAAGGCCGTTGATCGAAACGGGAAGCAGGCTACTGGTGTCACTGTCCAAAGCAACGGACAGGAGTCGACAATTGGCCTTGCGAGCGGTGGGCGAGTCATAGTCAGCGGAGGCGCTTTGTTCAGCCCTGGAATCCTCATGAAGAGTGGAATCGGTAACCCAGACGAGCTCTCCAAGCTGTCCGAAGCAGGTCTGCTGAAGCTTGCTCCGTCTTCCTGGATCAACAACACCGCCGTCGGCGACAAGCTCTTCGACAACCCGAACACCTTCATCGAACTCTCCGGATCGAACATCAAATCCTACACTTATAACTACACTTCTCCAGGGCAAGCAGACAAGGACCTCTACTTGTCCGCCCGCTCCGGCCCATACTCCTTTGCTGGTCAAACCAGTGCCTTCTGGGACGTGATCAATATCAACAACACCATTACAGGTGTACAAGGCACCATCGGCGCTGCGGGCTACGGAGAGTACACGGACGACAACACCATTACACTGAATGTATATGGCACCGCCGGTCTCCGCTCCAGCGGCCGAGTCGTCATCGACACCAAGACCGGCCGCCCTGGTCGCGAAAAATATTTCCACTACACCGACGAGGGCAACATGGACAGCCTCGCCATCGCCACATTCGTCCACAAAATCTTCGCCGCTTTCAAGACTTCCAACTCGGGTTTGACGCCTCGCAACATTGCTCAGGACGCAAGCGTCGAGCAGATTCAGCAGTACATCACAAGCAGTACGCCGTCTACTGGTAAAGATGTCAGCCATTCGAGTTCGAGCTGTCGACTGGGAAGCTGCGTGGACTTTGATACGAAGCTCATAGGCACAGAGAACATTTTTGTTGTTGATGCCAGTATTGTACCGCCGCTTACGACGAACCCGGTTGCGGGGATTATGATTGCGGCGGAGAGGGCGAGCGAGTTGATCCTTGCGCTGGACGATATGAACAAGTGTTAGAGGACGGAAGTTGGAAGTACATGGCTGTAACATATTACGACTTACGAGGATAACGAAGGTTGTACTTGCACTTACGTCTTGTCTCTTTCGTGGTGTATTCAGAGCTCCGCCAATCCGGCCCCACGTCAGAGCTCACTTGCATCGTCTATCATCTGGTTTGAGCTGTGTCTCTCTTCTTTAACGAACACTTGGACCACAAATCAGCACTCTGGATACAATGGACTCACCAACAACCTCTACTCACCAAAACATGCTCTGGAAACTCCCCGCCGAACTCCGCGAGCTGGTCTATATCAATGCGTTCACCTGCTCTGAAGAACACGCCTACTGCCTCTGGAAAGGCGGCATCTTCCTCACCCTCGTAGACGGCAGAATTTACAAACCCGCTTCTCACAAGTCTCACAACCTCGGGCAGTCCACAAAGTGCGGTGCCTGTGCTCTCGGCTTGCTACGTACATCCAAGGCAATCTACAATGAAGCTTTACCCGTCTTCCACCACGCCGTGGAACTTCGGCTACACGTTGACGGACGCTATAGATCGCCTTGGGAAGGTGTTGAGCTCGGAGCGGTGGGCGGGATGGGTGTTTTGAGGAATGCGAGGGTGTGGGAGATGACGGTGCGACTGAGCCGGTTCGAGGATGCCGACCGTCTTGTGGCTCAGCTGAATAGTCTGCGAGAGATCGTAGAAGGCAACCGGGCTTTGGAGTGGAGGTGCATCTCGGTCCAGATCTCGCGGTATTTGGAGGCTCCTGAGATTGGAGACGGTATATTGCGAGCGGTCCGGGGGATGACTGGCATTGACAGTATCGATGAGATCAAGGATCCTTGGCGAGAAGGTACGACGGTGTTCGATTATCAGGCGGAAGGCGCGAAGTGAATGAGCATACTCCGTGCGACTGGACGCCTTTCGGTGACAAATTGGTTGTGTATTGCGAATGTTGTTGTTTTCACCATCGCCCATTCAGTCCAATTTACCCGGTCCGACCACAGCCGGGGTGCGACTTCGGACGTCACTCCTCCCTCACGTTTTCTTCAGCCACACCACCTGCCACTCTCTTCGAAACTCTGCTTCTCTTCACGACAACTTTATGGCAACCTCATTACGGGACACTCTGCTCGCTGGGATCGCCAAAGAACGAGTCACCGACAAGACACCTCCCACAGCTGGGGATGAGCTAGACGCCGACAGATGTGTACCCCTCCACAATGTCTTGACCTTGTACGGCTGGGTCTCGTCCGGCAAGAAAATCTCAGACCTGAGGAAACGAACATGGTGGAGTACACACGGGACGCCCGAACTGGAGAAAATCCTTCGACCCAAATTACGGCGATATCTGTCAAAGATCTTCGAGGTGCCGAATTACAACTTCTTCTACCATGTTTCCGGTCTGGCTTCTCCCAAGCACATGCTGCAACTAGCGGATGTACTTCAAGACGAGGAACATGTGGAGAAACCAGAGGACAAATACCGATTCGTGATCCTCTACAAGACCTCTGAGCATTTGGTCTCGCAGCCAGCAGGGATAGTGTTCGACCAGCAGACGAGCAAGGCGATTTTGATGCCCACGTATCATCATTTGTTTGACCTGAAAGGTGCTGACCTACCATGGCAAAACCTGGAGACAATCTTATCCGCGTACGTTGACATGATCCAAAGCGAGAAGGCTTTGGCCATACATGACGAGGCTATTGTGGAGGATGCAACTGCACAGCACGCCGGCAAAGGCGGAGACTTGGAGCGGAATAAGACCTTCGCGAGATACTCCACACGACCATGGATTCTTCAGCCGTACACTTTGGACGATCTGCACGAATGTCTGGACACATGGACGAAGCTTGTCAAAACGATCGAGCAAAAAGCTGGCATCAAGCGCAGCGAAGAAGTCGAGCCAGAGGATGAAGCGCCGCTGGCCTCGAGAACAGCGCTGAACATCGCCGAAATCCCGCGAGGGTTTGCGTACGAGATTTTGTCCCACGCTCGACAATCCGAAGTCTGGTTTGTAGCGCCAGGTCTCCGTTTACCTAAAGTCGAAGAGTTCCTGCAACAGCCATTCAAGGATATCCTCAAACAGTATCCCGAAGAGACTAGAGGCATGAAAGTGCCCTTCCTTTTCTTGCGATGTCCTGGAACAGTCAGCGCAAAAGAAGCCAAGTTCAGATATCCCTTCTCCACATTAGAGTCTGTACCTTGCGGACTATACCTCGATGCATTTCCCAACGCACAGAATCCCTTCGAAGATGCGTGTCGACTGGTGTTACCCATTCGACTGAGCGACAAACGACGCTACGCACGAACATCAGATGGAAGGCTACTGTTCAGAAGTCACAGCGACCTGTACCAGACAGGTATCAACCCCTTCGTCATGCGTCATGGACCCAAGCTGGTTGCAGTATTGGACAATTGGAGGAGGCAAGTAGAGACTGGACACTGGGGTGTCAACGAGAGGGGTGTTGAGGGTGGGATCGGCGTGTGGAGGGAGGCGGAGACGAGAGAGCATTGGTGGCGTTATCAGACCGATTCGCATTTGTTCATTTAGGTGGTTGGCGATTGGGAAGGTATGATCAGGCGAGCTCGGGTGGGTGGTGTGTATACAGGAAAGCGTTGATGTAATGCGGAAGCATGAGTGCAGTATGCTTGGGACACATCAGAGCTAGAGATGACATGTTGATGATCGACGACGACCACCGGGCTCTGCACGCATATCGGTGAGGAGGAAGCTACCACACTACCACTGACACGTGATTGTAGCTCTCTACTTCTGCCGCATCGGGTGAGTTCTACGCTCGACATGCGGGCGTAGAATGACTGCAGACGATCACTCAACGCGCTCCTTTAGTTTGGGATGCCACCGCCTTGGTGTGCCATACAGTCCTTATCGGCTCCCAGCATGCTGACCGGCAAATGATCGAGGGAAGTTGAGGGAGAACGAGCACATCAGAGCGGATTTCTGCTGAGGTGGCATGAATAGGCGTGAGATGTCGATCTATCGAGCTTGAAGATCGACAGTATGCAGAAGCGCTGGAGTGGTGAGCACTATAGGATGTCGCCGGATCCGCAAAGTTCAAGGCGGTACCAGTGAGAGAGCATAGCAGCTATCTCGATGGAATTGGAACGTCATGGCGAGGGCAACGAATGTATACTCTTCCATCGTGTACTGTCCCAGAGCGACCTAGAGTACGAAGAGGCTCCAATCGAGAACGCTGAGTGGGATACAGCTGCAGTGAGGCGTCCGGTACCAAGAACGACAGTCACCGCTTAAGCAAAAGCTAAGCTCATATTCAAGCCCTCCATGTCACACCAAGCACTCGACCTCGAAGCTTTTCTCCGCGCGACACGCCTTGGCCTCTTGTGTTTAGTGCGGCTGCTCATGATCATCCCTGAGACGATCTCTCGTGTTGACCACATGGCAGCGTTACACTGCTGGGCAGCATCTTGTCTCGGCTCTTGCATCTTCGTGAAGCGTTGGCTCCGTCTCACTGATGATCGTTATTCTTTTCATGCTTATGATCAGACCTCACCTCTTTGACTTGACTGTGAGCACTTCTCAACATTCTCTTCCCAAGAAAGCCACCGGCACGAGCGAGGCATGAAGAATCTGCTGAAGTCGCCATAGCTGCATATTGCGCTATATCTCTCCTCCTCTTTCGATAGCCACCTCGTCCCACCACGGCCGAACTAAAGCTAACGAGCTCATGAAGAGGATGTTCCGGAAACCCGCGAGCTGCATGAGCT
The DNA here is from genome assembly GCA_000983655.1 of Zymoseptoria brevis. Classification (NCBI taxonomy): domain Eukaryota; kingdom Fungi; phylum Ascomycota; class Dothideomycetes; order Mycosphaerellales; family Mycosphaerellaceae; genus Zymoseptoria; species Zymoseptoria brevis. The sequence goes on from JYJE01001346.1 coordinate 134,998, forward strand.
GCCTGCGTTGACCAGAGCCGATGGACCTTTCCCTTCTTGAGCCGCTAGATATCGTGTCGATCACGTCCAAAGCGGGACATTGCAGTGTAGAAGCTCGCGGGGACTGTGATGCTCACACGCATGCCAGTGTGCGTAGTGGCATCCTCAACAGCGCCGCATTAGATCATGTATGTCGACGAGCTGAGTTCGCTCCCTTGGCGGTGATGATCGTCACTCATACACGGTCGAAAGGCCACATGGCGACGAGCGGCGATGGTTGCCGGATGAGGTATATATTCTCCATCTCGCTCAAGATGAAGAGGACCATCTCATCATCCAAACCACAGCAACAACAACATCAGCCACACCAAAGTCAAGAGGCATCTCTCCGCATCTCTTCGCAGCGTCAACACTTCGTCTCAAGTCCTCTTGACTAGTTCGGCTTCCTCATCTCTGTGTTGACCTCGTCTGCTCACCTCCACGATGCACTTCACCTCCAACATCGTCGCGGCCATATTGGCCTACTGCGCCATCCAAGTCGCTGCCCTGCCAGTTCCTCAGCTCGCCGGTGTCGGTCAAGGCTGCGACTCAGTCCTCACCCAGACCGACAACGCCGTCGGCTATGGCATTGAGTACGCCGAAGAGAACACTGCCGGCAATCTCAAGAGTGCTCTCAGCAAAGTCCACACCCGCCGTCAACTCGCTGGGGTCGGTCAAGGGTGTAACTCTGTCTTCACCGAATTCGACAATGGCCTCGGATACGGAATCGAGGACGCCGAGGAGAACACCGCCAAGCTCATTAGCGGCAAGACCGGTTCAGGTGGTTCGACGGGCGGCTCAGCTCCACCTCCTCCACCTCCACCACCACCTCACCGCAAGGACCGTCGCCAGCTCGACAAGATCTCCAACGGCTTCCAAGCCATCTCGAACGCAGTGGGCGCCGGCAGCTCGACTTCAAGTCTGACCACCCAACTCGACAACATCGATGGTGCGGGCACCAGCGGTTCGGCTCAGATCGGAGCGGCGATCGGACAGGGAGAGGTCGACATCCTCGAAGGTATCGGCAAAGCCATTCCCAAGCGTCAGCTTGACAAGATCTCGAACGGTTTCCGGGCCATCACCAACGCTGCAAATGTGGGAAGCTTAACTTCGGGACTGACCACCGAACTCGACAGCCTTGACGGAGCTGGCACCAGTGGCTCGGCTCACGTTGGAGCAGCCATCGGTCAAGCGGAAGTCGACGTTCTGGAAGGAGTTGGCAAAGCTGTACCATGAGTGTGGAGATTCGATTTGACGATTGTATGACTATGAGCGATGTCATGGATATTTAGTGTCTCTGCGTATAGCGATGCATTGGGTGGCTTCGTTGGATCTAGCGTTCCTGCTGTGTATCATCATCAGTAATATCGTTCATGAATGTATGGCAATCAATGTCTCGATCATCCAACTCAACCCAGTCTATGTGCACGATAATGAGCAGGCATGTGCTAGTTTTAGCCTGCTGGGCTTGTCATTGTAGCAAGAGGATGACTCGCGATATGTTTCGGGTAATGTCCGAGCAGATATCTCCGGTATCAAAAGCTCTCGCGTGCCACCGAAGCGATAACTTCCGATCCCTCCGGGTACGAAGCGATCTTGGAGGTTCAGATGCGAGGCTGCCAACTCAGAAAAGGAAGCAGTCAGAATCACATGCATCCGAGCCGGTCTTCTCACGCAAGTCGGCCTTCCTCTTCCGCACAGCACAACACCATTCAGTGCCATCACAAACCCACCCACTCCGAAGATCGAACCCGAAGCGCCCACAAACACAAACATCCTCCACCCGTTCACAGTTCGCAGTAGCGGCCGCTACTGTACGAAATTCCGAGGTGAACAGGGATAGCTCCGGTACAAAGCGACACGAAAATCATTCCCGAGTCCGATGAGTGGGAGAGGGGCCGTCGTGGGATGTGTCATGTGCCTGCATCTGTCTCAGAGCTCGGCTGCAGGGAGTTGGGGGTCGGGACTCAGTACCTGAGGTACTTCGGGGTCGGGGGCGGTGTATTGCTTCGTACTGCCGTGATCCAGGGCGTGCAGTGGAGTGAGGGAAACGGACCGGAGAATTTGCGCTGACATGTGAAGTCAGCATCTATCCTATCGCGGAGGGCTGACGCTTGATAGAATATGTTTCTTGATGACAGCCGGAGTGGAATCATCGATTCCGGAGAGAGGGAGAGGTACGTACCGTTCCCAAGCCCACGGCAAGGAAGCCCAGCAAACCGTGGTTCGCACGTGGGACAGAGTGAGGATGTCTCGCATCGGCAAAGGAAAGGACTCACCTTAGAATACACTTCACCCTTGTAGTGTCGATCGATGAGTACGCTGGAATGAGGACGATGATGTGAAGAATAGACTGTAAATATTGATTAACAAAAACTCTGCCTGCCGATATGCTCCATCACACATCTCTAAACCTGGCAACGAACCACCTCGTGAACCGAAAACAAAAAAACTCCTCAAGGGCGTCCAGCCCGAGCGACACCACCTAGAACGCAAGCGCAAAAAATCGAAACTCCCATGATTCCCCAAGAGATCCCCTGAAAAGCCCGCAAGGAATACTCGCACAAAAGGGTATATGGCGGAACCAGCAAACAAACACCACCAAGTAACAACAACAACAATGATCGCAGTCCTTCTCGCTTTTTTCTGTTCGCCGACCGCGGCGGAAAGATTGAAGACCGTCTATCCTTTGAGCCCAACTCGTTCCCGGAAAGCAAATGCGAAACGATGCGCGCAATGACTCATTCTTCCAACCCCTGCTGATCCGGCTTCGGGCTTCCTCGCTGCCCGAACAACAATTCTTCTTTCTTCCATTGTTCTCTTCCAGTCAAAGGCTTCCTCGCTTGCAAAGAGGCGAGAGCCTGATTTCGTTCCGAACAAACTCCAGTAGACATGTTATATGTCTGTTCATCGGGTATCATCTCGCGAAAGTGGCAAAAGTGCTCGCGTGTAAAAATCCTCGAAACTGCGCCACGCTAAAACATGACTCTGAACTCCAGGCAGCAGCCACCTCACGCACTGGGATTGCGCAGGATATCCTCGCAATTAGCATCGAACCGCATGCTCCACAGCCGCATTCCGGTCATCATCTTCTCGGTGCGAGCCAACTCCCGATCCCGACCGAAAATCGCATCCACGAATTCACACCCGCTGTTCTTCCCCATCGTGACGTTCTTCGCGTTGCCACTCTCCTTCTTCGCCGCCTTCCACATGTAGTTCTCGCAGATTTTCAACAGTTTGTTGAAGCGCTGCCAGAGTCGTTCGCCGGAGTCGAGGAAGTCCTCCACCATGTCCCGTGAGGCGGTCGATCGTACCCGTGGAAGGCAGTCTTCGGCGCGCTTAACTTTGTGCGCGAGTTGGATCAGGAGTAGCCAGAGTTCGCCGGCGACTTCGGACATGGGTGTTGCGGGTCCGTAGAAGAAGACGGTCCAATCGTAGATCCATTTCCCGAGAGAGTTGGCGTCGAAGACGCTGCCGAGGAGCAGGATTGGTTCTTCGGTCGGATCCCAGTTTTTGTAAGAGTAGCCTGCTGGGATGCCGGCGCGACGCGCATCTGCTTCGGTGGCCTTGGCCGGTGGCGACTTGCTGGCTGTGCTGGGCCGAGGACGAGGTGGCGGCATACTTGGCTTGGTCGCATACGATGCACGGCGAGGTCGTGCGGGCTTGGAGGGAGTGTCTGCTGCCGCTGCTGCCGTGTAGATGGGAACCTGATCGCGGTGTAGATGATCAGTTCGCGGTTCGTAATGGTATTGACTTGTTCGGTAGTAAGGCGGCGGCCGCTGCTCATACTGTTCGTAGCGCGGCAGCTCCTCATGCGACCGGTCGTAGTAGTAATCGTCGCCGACATACTCATACTGCGGTCGCGAAGAGTAGTGCTTGCTGTTCGTCGAGTACTTGCGCTGCTTGGTCTTGTAGGCCGACGAATCCTTTGTCGGCACGCGATAGTATCGCGTGCTTTCGCGTTTGCGATCAGAGCCACTTACATAGTCGTTGGTGCGCGGGAGCGGAGTCGTGTACGCAGACGTGTGGTAAGTGGGCTCCGGAGTCGCATATTGGCCCGTTCGTCGCGGTGCCGTTGTATACGTGTATGTGTATGTTGTCGCATCGCCGGTCGCGGTCGCTCTGCGAGTATGTCCCTTTGGTGGAGTCGTGGAAGGGTAGCTGTACTGTCGCGGCGAGTAATATGCGTATGCGCCGGAGGTCGGTGTCGTCTGCGGCGGCGGCGTGCGATAGCTGCCGAACGAGGCGAAGTTGTGTGGAGGCATCGGATAGCCTGCTGTCTGGAATGTTGCCATCGAGGGCGAGGCTTCCAGACGCGCCTCGTGGTTTGTGTATCGTAGATTCGATCGGTATGGAGGTCGTTTCAAGCGTTGCGGAGTTGCTTAGTCCGGACCGTGCGGTCGACAATGAGGCAATGGCGGACGAGAGGAGGAGGTGATCGATCGAGTGCCAGCTTGTCGTCGTCCGTACATTGAAATGTCGTGAGTGGTGATGTGCGTTGGGTAAGTGAGTCGAGATGTCGATCGGAGGTCTCGGATAAGACCTCGTGAGTGGCTTGGTAGTGTTGTAATGGTCGTCTTAATAATGTCTCGCAGCTTGGGAAGATCTGGAAGAAGAGAGAAGCCGGAGGCTGGAGAAGAGCGACGGTTTATTCACGAGCCGAGTGCTACCGGGGCGCTAATCTTTTAGCGGCAACGGCTACGGCAAGGAGAGGTCTTGGGCCGCAAGGTGTGGCTGAGCGACAGAAGATCAGGGGAACAAACAGCGATCTAGGTTCGAATCTGGAAATGGTCGACGAGTAAGTTATGAAAATCCCTGTGTGTAAGAAGAGCGAGGTGTGAGGTGGGAGTCGCACGGCTCCGTTTTTAAAATAAGGCAGACCGCAGACGGAACGGGAGCCAGTCTGCAGTCGCAGCCCAACTCAACAGATGCCGATGTTGGGATCATGCTTGCTCGTAGCGAGCCTTATGAATGCACGTCGCCAGCCCTCCGGCTGCACAAAGAGGTGTGTGACGAGCTCGACGAGAGGAGTCGCTGCTGTATCACAAAACGACTGCGTAGCCGGTCTCGCCGTAGCACCACTCGGTGCGTATTATTATCAATACGGATGGTCTTCGTCAGCTGCCGATGACCACCTTGATCATCTCACGTCATCGAACCGTTCAGAAAGAATACGAATGGAGGGTGCCACTGCCTGGCCTATTGCCGTCTGTGCTGCCATGACTGGAAACGGCCTTGCCGTCAATAGCCCGGCCGCCCGCGCGAAATTCCAACTTCTGGCTCCTCGTCGCGTGCCCTTCTTCAAGCGTGCTGAAGGACAGTAGCTGCATGCCTAGCCGTTCATGCCAGCTCACATCATCCGTCACTCCAATTCAGGACCAATTGGAGGTGTGCCTGCAGAGCGGCAATGGGGTAGTGTACACATGCCATGCACCCGTCGCTGCATGCGGCGTGCGCCTCTTCGTGTGATGCGTCTTGCCGCCCCCATGCATCACGCATCCCTGGCAGAATTAATGCATTCGTCAGATCCTGGCCGGACGGTTTCCAGAAGGTGATCCGTGATCCTTCAATCTCATCGCAGAGAATCGACTCATCATATAATTTCTTCGTCTGCCAGCAACCATGATCGCATCCTTGGAACAACCAGAGATTCGACCAGATGCAAGTCCGTGTCCGTGTCCGGGCGGGAATTTTGCCGTGCAGAATTTTCATCGTCAAGCCCGCTGGAGTTTTCTGCACTCCTGCTGCTCTCGGACCTGTCACTGGCGGACGCTGGGCACAACAAGGCAGACCTCTACGCTGTTGGCAGTCAAATCCCAGCGAATTGATTCGCAGGAAAAAGAGAGCGAATGCAGCCAACGACGAACAGCGCACCAAGAAGGCTCATTCCTCCCGCTTCGGCTAGAGCTAGCGACCTGCCCCACTTCCCCTGATTGGTCTCGGAAGATCGCCCACCGTCAGAAATGCGACCCAAAACCTTCTGTGCCAAGTATACCTTACCGTCCATTGTTGTCTCAACTTCTGCTCTCGTCTAATAACTAGGCGGTGACCGTCATCTTGATCTTGCACGAGGGCGGTGGCAGCATGAGGTGAAAAGTCTGCTCGCACGTAGCCACCGTGGACCATAACAATCCATGATCATCTTCGATTGACCCACAGCCGAGCAGAAAGCTTGGGTTTCAGACTGGTACGACCGATCATGCCACTTTCCGTCGTTATCAGCACACCCTGGACAGGAGCTCAACTCATGCGCCACAGACTCCACGCCGGTGGATGACCGTCCCCAAGTCCGTTCACCGCTGTCTGGACACGAAACACGGAACGTCTTCACTGTCAAGGAACGACAGGCGAAATGAAAGCCAGCCGTCTGCCTGGGACTCAAGCAGGGCAGCGAGGGCACTGAGTAATGCCCACCACACTGCCCCTTGCAAGCTGCGTTCGTCCCACCGGGTGCTCGCAGTCTGTCAATTTTCATCCCGCCTGCCCTCCTGTCAGTTTTCTCCAAACCATCCACCCCGCCACGCCGCAGCGGCGTTCTCCACCCACCCAAACCGGCAAGCTGCAGTGAACCGCCGCCGCGAGTCCACACTCCGCTTTCCCGTACGACACGATTCCTTGCAGTGCGTTTGGTCCAGTACACGCTTTCAGACGAACCGCGGTGAAAGCAGCCAGCCGTTGTTTGTGGTTCGTTTGAGCAACGCGAACGCTCAGGTTGTGACCATCGGCGGCGTCGCGCGATTGCGACGAGAGAGTGCATGAGCGTGTGATCGTTCCGACAGGGTGAGGTGCGTTCTGTTGCCTTTCCAAATTTTGTGCTGTTTGTGCGATGAGTCGCGCAGAGTCTGGATTTCTTGTCCTGCCCACCATCATTTCTGGTCCGTTCCTGCGTCAATGTGATGCCAGAAATCTCTACAACTGGTTGAGAAACTGCCATTGGCTGTTTGATCAGTTGCCCGATTTTCGAGTCATCTCAGATCCATTCTATGAAGCACATCTCCATGGCAAAAGGCAAGCATCTCTCCTCAATTTCATCATCTTTCCATCATCCGCCGATGGTTCATGTAGCACAAGCCCCCACAGCCAATGCAGGGCCTAACTCGGATCCGTTCAATGGCATCAAATAATGGCTGGTTCAATATCCACAACTCAACGCCCACGCGGAGAAACCAGTATATCGAAATGCTTCATTCGTGCTTTGTACTCCCGCACTATTTCTTTGTTTCCCCACGCTTGGTCTGTCTTTGTGCGACGCGGAGGCGGGCAATGGACAACAGTTGGCAGTGATTAGATTTGAAAGCTCACCTCATCTTCTGTCGATGGATACGAATTCCATCGACGGACATTCGAATTGTGTGGGTATGTTCTCATTCTGAGTGACCATTTGCATTACGACCTCCAGTCCGCGACTCTCGCTTCTCATTCTTGTGGATTCCTTGCTCCATTACGGCTCGCACGCGCAAGCAGCCAGCGATATGGTACTCACAAGATGCAGAGAAGCGAGCCATGTAGGTGAGCATCTATCATGATTCACTCTATTCTCAAAATTCGGCTTGTGAGTGAGACAGGCTTGCATGTCTCATTCACATGATTCTGAACTTTCACATGCTTTGTTCAGCGACAACGTGGCCAAGAACGGCCTTTGCGCATGTGAAGAGAACAAAGCAAGCCCTCACTATGCTGTTCGAGACTACCACTTTCGACCGCACACCGGAATCCACGACGAACACAACCACAACCGCCACTGTTCAACCGACATGGCTCACGTGTCGTTCGCACCAGGCGGACCAGCTTCAAGCGACAATGGCCACGCATACGACGATGCTACTCACTCACCGCGCGGTCCTCTACGAGTGACGAACGATTCCAACCACAAACACAAACTACGTGATCTGAATCTCCAACACATAAGCCCAACCAACACCGAGGAATCACTTGAAGACTCGCGTCAGAACTCCCTCGGCTTGGATCCCGCCAATGCCAACCTACTCCTCGATGTCATGATCAAAGTCCGCTTAATACCCGTCGCCCTCGGTCTCAAGCACTCAAGGAATTCCGAAGACATCAGCCATGCCTTGACAGAAGCCTACGCCGTCCACCAATACGCCGAAGCATGCGGCGCAAGCACAGCGATCGTAGCAAGATGTTGCTACTACATTGCCGTCGGCGAGCACGGCGTCAATGGAAAGGACAGGCATCGAAGCCGGACTTACCTGTGGTTCGAGAAGGCTCTGGATGCGGCTGGAGTCTACGATGAGAGCATCTGGGCACAGCAGTGGATCGACTACTACGACGACTTGACGCTCAATCCGGACAGAAGCGAAGCGGCGAGGAGGAAAATGTCCAGCTTCGGAGCCGCTCACGACCGAGTCCGCGCGGCAAAAGCTCAGCTGCAGAACTCGGACAAGAGCGATATCCGCCATACCGAACTCCTCACCGAGCCCGAACCTGGCGTTCTCATCCTCACTCCCGTCAGCAAACGCTTCTCACTGGACGTCAGAGACGACTACACTTCCCCGAACTCTCCCAACGCATCCTCGTCTAGGCGCTTCTCCCGCGAAATGTCCACCATTTCCGACGACTACAACACCGACTCGCCTCCATCCACTTCTGATCGTTCCGGCGGTGAGCGGATCCCCGACTTCTCCAGCGAGGAGGGAAGCGACTACAGTACCTCTCCGTGCCCGAGTCTCACGACCGGCACGACCGTGCAATCCATTGCCAACTTCAGCCCGGACTTCAACCTACAGCAACAAACCTCGCCTTCCGGTCGTAAAGACGCCGCATTCCTTGCGGAAGAGCTTGACCGCGCACAGTCGCCCAAGACGCCGTCGAAACCGGAGCGGCCGGGGTCTTCGGGCACAATGGCCGCAGCAGTCGCGGAGGCGGAGGCGAGAGAAAAGGAAGAAGAGAGGGGGCTGCTTGAGAGGAGGGAACAAGGGAGGACTTCGATCTTCGACACGAGTTTTGTGAAGAGGAGGGTCAGCGCACTTTTGTTTCCGTCCAAAGAGTCGAAGTTGACGGAAGGGTTGATGGAGGATGGGGAGAGTCCGGAGTTTGGGCTAAAGACGGGTGGGAGCGTGAAGGTTGAAGGTGAGGAGGGGTTGGGTGAGACGTGGTAGTGTATAGTCTGGATGATTGGATAGAGGTATGGGTTTCTTTTGCATGTAGATAGTCTGGAGCAATAGCAGTCGTTCTATTGCATCGGTCTTCGTTGAGATGGTGCCTTTGACTATACTCTTGAACTTGATGTCGATGCGCCGACCATGATCACCACTCTGCTAATGCTCCGAAGGGTGTGATATGAAAGTCGTGTTGTAAGTGAAGGAGAGATCGAGAAAGTGATGGTCTCGTCGGGCCGTTCACCCACATCCCGGTCTGATCGAGGGGCATTGGATTTGGGAGAGCTCAATTAAAAGTTGAAGCTCACCGCCCCTCCTTCTTCACACGACAACAACATACATTTCTCCGACACACCCACTCTTCAACATCACCATGGTCGCAGGATCCTGCCTCATCACCGGCGGCACGGGCTACATCGGCTCCTTCACCGCCCTCGCCCTCCTCGAAGCCGACTACAAAGTCGTCATCGTCGACAACCTCTACAACTCCTCCGCCGAAGTCCTCAACCGCATCGAGCTCATCTGCGGCAAACGCCCCGAATACGTCCAATGCGACATCACCGACGAGAAGAAGCTGGACGAGGTCTTCGCCGCACACCCGGACATTGACAATGTCATCCACTTCGCGGCCCTCAAAGCCGTGGGCGAGTCCGGCGAGATTCCCCTCGACTACTACCACACCAACGTCTACGGCACGCTCTGTCTCCTCCGTTCGATGAAGAAGCACAACGTCACCAACATCGTCTTCTCCTCCTCTGCCACCGTCTACGGCGACGCAACTCGTTTCCCTGACATGATCCCAATCCCTGAACACTGCCCTCTGGGCCCGACAAACCCCTACGGCAGCACCAAGTTCACCGTCGAAATGATGATCACAGATTTCATCAACGCAGAACGCTCCAACGCGAAAAAAGCAGGCACAGACGGGGAGAAATTCAACGCTGCGCTCCTCCGATACTTCAACCCAGCGGGCAGCCACCCCAGCGGAGTGATGGGCGAAGACCCCCAGGGCGTACCATACAACCTCCTTCCTCTCCTCGCACAAGTCGCCGTTGGCAAGCGCGAGAAACTGCTCGTATTCGGAGACGGTGAGTCCCAACTCCATTACCCCTGCATACCAAACCTTATCCCACTGACAAATCGCCCATGATTCAGACTACGACTCCAAAGACGGCACCGCCATCCGCGACTACATTCACATTCTCGATCTCGCCCGCGGGCACCTCGTGGCTCTCAACCATCTGCGCTCCCACCACCCCGGCGTCCGCGCCTGGAATCTGGGGACCGGAAAAGGCAGTACGGTCTTTGAGATGATCAACGCTTTCAGCAGTGCTGTTGGTCGCAAGTTGCCGTATGAAGTCGTCGGAAGGAGAGCGGGAGATGTGTTGAACTTGACGGCGAACGCGACGAGGGCGAATGAAGAGCTGGGCTGGAAGACGGAGTTGACACTGGAGGATGCGTGTCGGGATTTGTGGCGGTGGACGGAGAATAACCCGCAGGGGTATAGGCAGGAGCCGCCGAAGGAGTTTGTGGAGGCGCTGAAGAGGAAGTAGAAAGAGGGTGGGAGAGAAGGTGTGACAAGTGGACGGTGGAGAATTGGATCATAGAGGATACCTGGAAAGGAGGAGGTTTCGCAAGAATGATTTGCATAGAGCGCTGGTTCGCGGCGTGCATATACTTGTTAAAAAGAGCGTAGATAAAGTTGGTGCGCGCATAAAATCACAAAATCAACGCGAGAGCATTTCCTCCGGCTTGTTGAAGATGTGCCGGAGCTCGTTGAGTAGCTCAAAACATCTTTCCAATACCTCCCTTCCCGTGACATCCTGTCTCTCTTCGTCTTTCCCCCGAGCTTGCCGACCTCTCGGCTCAGCATTGCACTAAAGCCAGCTTCGTGGCTTGAGTAAGACTCAGACTATGAGTCTGCGGCAATCTGCCCTTCAAAAGCAATTCCTGCTATTCACCCATGTCAGCCAAACAGGGTGAAAGGTGCATTTCGCACCTTGATCGGAGACAGATCATCTTCAATGGAAGATAAAGCCTCATTCCGAGACTTTAGCACATTTCGTGCTCGACAAATGACCACCTTACGTGGTCATACCGCTCCTCTCCGCCTCCTCTTCAGCCACTGACAGTCGGCTCAGAGTCACCGCCCACCATCGGCTCTCTCCCCTCCTTCAACGGCTGATAAATCCTCGTCCACAATTCACTCGCCTCCCCGATCGTATACCCCAATTCCACCATCTGCATCCCCGCCTCTTCATCTCCACCCGCCATAAATTCCAGTTGAGAAATCACATGATCCAGTCCCAACGCTTTGCCAATCGCCTGTGTACCCGTGGCATCCAAATTCACATGCACGATGTGGATGTGGAAATGATAATACGTCGGCTGGTAGTGCACGTAGAATTTCAACATGTCGGATTCCACGTCGGGGTACATTCCCGCCACCGTCGTAGCCAGGGTGGAGCGGAGATGTCGCAGCCAAGGGACGGAGGACTTTTTGAGGTCCCGCACGGACCAGATGTCGCGGCGGGAGACGAGGGCGAGGAGGTGCAAGGAGGACTCGGTTTGGCGATCCCAGTTCAAGTCCGGGAGGAGGAGAAAGTCATCTTGAGGGTCCGACTCGGTGGAGCGGAAGAGGACGTTTTCTTGTTCTTTGCGTCCTTCGAGGATGTTGAAGACCCAATTCAATCTCCCTTCTTCCCGGCAAAGACGCATATACGGACGCACATACTTGGAATAGATTTCGGGGGTCTCGACGACGTAGCGGACTTGCTGGAAAGAGTGTTTCTGGATGTGTTTGTCCGTGCAAGGGTAGATGAGGTTGAGTTTGAGGTCGGGAGGAGTGGGATTGTCGAGGGTGGTGGTGGGCGTGCTGGAGGCGAGGTACCAGCGGTAGATGTCGTTGTCGCCGAGGTTTTGGATGTGGGAGAGGAGATTGGGGAGGAAGGTGAGGTGTGCTGGGTCCGTGGAGAAGGCGCCGCGTTCGGCGATGAGGAGGGCGGGCTGGGAGGAGATGGTGCCGAGGAGGATGATGCGGCGGCCTTGGGAGGTGGTGTTGAGGAGGCGGGTGAATTTGAAGTCGGTGAGGAGGGAGTTGGTTGTAGTTTGGGAGGTGGAGGCCAATTCGGAGTTGTCCGCCGTTTGGGACGTGTCTTCCATCTTGGAGTTGTCCTTCATTTGGGAGCTGGCTACATGATTTGGAGTGAGAATGGCAAGGTGAGGTTCAATGGCAATAGCAAGGTGGGCCTGCAATTCTCCGAGAAAGCACGGGAAGAATGGTTTTTCGCTCGGCCCGTCCCGTCACCAATGACCCGATCGAGCTCTAGCGCGACGCTGGCACAACAACACGAAAGCGGCCGCTTCCGCTTGAACTTCACAACTCCCGTCCGTCTCTCTCTCTCTCTCTGGAATGCGGCACGACGGGATGCAAACGGAACAATCGACCATGATCCATTCACACTTCATCTCTGCGCGCATCTCCTCTTGCTCGATCCTACTTGTGCCGAGAATGTCTCTCCCATTCACTCGCGCATAACATCGCCAGGAACACCCTTCACTCTCACCCACGCCGTCCGTATCGTCCCACTTCACTTCCTCCACCAGAAAAACATCGGCGCATTGTGAAGCGCAAACCTCGACAATCACAAGAAAATCCGCGGCCCGGACCGTGCTCAAGCTCCAGCTCGAATTCCTTCATCCCATCGACTCGACAAATTCTTCTCTTCTTCTTCCACCACCACCACCACCACCACCACCACCACCGCACATTGTCCGCGGCTCCTGGCCTTCACCACTCCCACTGTGCCGTCTTGGTTCGACACCACCACTCATACAACACTTGCGCCGCCGAGAAGTCACCGTCCTGTTCACCTTCACATCTCAATCACAAGCCTCCTCCGACTTCATCGACATCACTCGCAAGCGCAGCGCCAAGCCAAGTCATTCAACAGCTTCATCCTCTCGCTTCGCCATCACACCCACCACGCCGCCTCTCTCATACCAGAACCATCAACATCATGGCCACTCCTCGAGTCACACGTTCGCGCGCCTCCGCCACACCGCAGCCGCAAGCCCTCGAAGCTGCACAACACCGCCCAAACTTCTCGTACGGTACCCGCGGTCCAGCTGCTCCCAATGCTCAGGTCGCAAATGATGAGGCAAATTTTGATAATGTCTTCCAAAGCAGTCGAGCCACTCCGCAACCAGAGCCAGTGGCCAAGCCAGGCAAAGGCAAGGCCAAGCAGCAAGACAGCATGGAGCCAGAGAGCGCCGTCGGACCGCGGCCACCCACTCGGTTCCAGACTCCCCCCCTCTACGAGGACGCTGAACCGAGACCGCCACCCCGCCCGCCAGTCCCAGCTTTCGACGCCGCCCCTCTCAGCACTGCTCCCCGTGTTCAAACCCCTGCCGCCGCCCCTCTCCGCACCGCTCCCCGTGTTCAAACTCCTGCCGCCGCTCCCATTGCCGCCGCTCCTGTCCAGCCAGCCGGAAACGTTCAGCCCTGGTCGTTCACCGTCTTTCTTCACGCCGTTCCACGCTGGGTGAAGGAGGCCACCATCTTCAAGAACTGCATGGCCTTTCTCTTTCTCGTCACCTTCCTCCTTGGCGTTGTCACGGCCGGCCTGCTCACAGCGAGCTTTCTCCCGGTGGGACCGCTTGGTCCGGCGAGGGACTCTCTCCTCGGCGGCTTCAAGCGCACCCTCGGCCTCCCGTACTTCGACCTCCCTCCGAACAGCACGGTCATCGACACGCGCCTGTGGGGCAACACGCCCGTTTCACAGGAAGTGGTAAACGCGCAGGCCTACTGGAACAAGGAGTTTTCGAATCACCTGCGCGCGCAAATTCAGATCACCGGCGGTTTGAGGAGGGATCTCTCTCTGGCGAACGAGACACTGAGCCAATTGGGCCAGATACTGCCGTCCATGATTGCTGTCGTTGAGAGAGACGGAAAGCTCGAAATTCCGGAAATCTTCTGGAATGCTCTGCTCGACAAGGTCGGTTCGGACGCTGCCGCTCCACTTTGGGAGAACTTTCTGAGGCTCAACGAAGACTGGCTCGCCAAGCAACAGAATGCCACACTGCAGGGGAAGTTGGACACCTTCCAGGTCGATCGCAAGCTCATCGATCGGGAAGAGTTCACAGCAACTCTGGAGCGCAATCAGGCATACATCGACAGCCATCTCGACGAACACCTTGACGCTTTCCGCACCAAACTCCTGCACGATGCCCAGAGAGAGGTCCAGAGACAAGCCACCACAATCCTCGAAAGCTCACCTGCCTACAAGATCTCCCGCGCCCAGCTCTCGACACTCGCCCTCACCAACCTACTCATGAACATTAACGATGCTCAGAGAGACATCAATTGGTTGACGCGAGCTACAGACGCACTGATTGATCCTCGATACACCTCCAAGACCCAGGACAACCGAATCGCCAGTGCCAAGACCTGGTACCAGCGACTGTTCATCAAGCTCGTACCTGCTGCGGTTCCTGCCTACCCACCAGTCATGGCACTGCTCGGCTGGGACGAAGCCGGACAGTGCTGGTGTACTCCAACGAGCAAAGGCGAGACAGAAGCCGGTCAGCTGGGCGTCCTTCTCGGCCACACGATCTCACCTCAAAAGTTCTACATCGAACATGTTCCAGCCAGAGCCACCCGCAACATCCATTCAGCGCCGCAAGAGTTTGAACTCTGGGCGCAGATGAACTCGTCCGCTGAAGTCAAGCGTGTGCACGATATCATGGTCGACGACGATTACTACTACCAGTACCCACCCGAGAAGGCCTTCAAGAATGGAGGACCTTGCGGCAAACCTCCCCGAGGCGAAGACACCTGGATTTGCATCCTCCGCCAGAAGTACGACATTCACAACCACAACCACTTCATGAACTGGGATCTACCATTTTCATCGGCGCTCAACATGACCACCAACCGTATCGTGGTGCGAGCGAAGACCAACTGGGGCGCTCCCCACACTTGCTTCTACCGCGTTCGCCTCACTGGCGTCGAAGTCCGCGATGAGCCTGATCCGGAGAGACCCATTCCGAGAATGGAGCCGAAGGAAATTGACAACTCTTACATGATGAAGACCATGGCTGTTGACCGCCGCTTCATCTGATTGGTGAGCAGAGTGATGGAAGGGCCTGACTCAGAGTCAATTGTGCATGCATAGCGAGGTGTTTTTGACGGACTTGATTTGCATAGCGAAGGGAAATACCCATGGGATTGGTGGCGTTTTTGGAAGTGCTGCTGCACAGACAGTAAAGAGGTTGAAAACGTGCTGCGATGTGAGCAGGATAGGTCGCTGTAGCAGTCAGTCGATGAAAGGGAATCAGAACCTCAATGCAACTTTCGAACATTACCTTCACACCATATCACCCGTGTCCTGTCGTCGTCAAACCCCACTGACCGCCCACAATAGTTGTTCATTCGTCGGAGTTGGGTAGTACATCGCCATTCACGGAGGGCCTTGAACAATCGCAGCCACGAGTTCCTTCGCCGATGGTCGAACAAACATCCCATCGCTACGGTGATCGATCGTTTGCTGTCCCTGGAAACCATGTCATGAGTCTGCCTCCATGACCACAACGGGCCCGGCGAACCTATTCACGACATCCATAACTGCAATACGTCTCAACTCTGCTCCCAGATATATACACAACGCTCCAACCTCGATAACAGAACTCTTCAACACAACAGCCTCAACACCATCACTCCAGACCACTAACCAAGCCAACAAACCCACATCCAAACCCACACAATCAAGCAACCCCAACCCATCCCAAAATGGTCCTCCCAGAACGAGACCTCACAACCTCCCCCTCCACAACCTACGATCTCGCCCGCGACATCCCGCAACCAAACCCCTTTCCTCCCCCTCCCCCTCCACCCTATCCCACAACAGCAACATCTCCCCTCTCCCCCTCCCTCGCCCCGGACTCCCGCGGCCGACCCTGGTGGAAATCCATAATCAGCTACCAAATCTGGCCCATGTCCTTCCAAGACTCCAACGGCGACGGAATCGGCGACATCCGGGGCATCATCTCCCGACTCGACTACCTGAAGAACCTCGGGATCGACTGCATCTGGTTGAGTCCCACCTATCAGTCGCCAATGGAAGACTGGGGCTACGACATTTCCGACTACGAAGCCATCCACGACCAATTCGGCACGTTGCAGGATATGGAGGATTTGATAAGAGAGGTTCATGAGAGGGGGATGTATATACTCCTTGATCTGGTGATTACGCATACGAGTTCGCGGCATCCGTGGTTTCGGGAGAGTTGTGAGTCGAGGACGGGTGGGAAGGCGGATTGGTATACTTGGGCGGATAAACGCCCGAACCATGAGATTGAAGGACAGGTTGTTGAGGAGCCGACGAATTGGCGCGCGGCTTTTGGGGGGAGTGCGTGGACGTGGGTTCCTGAGAGAGAGCAGTATTATATTCATTTGTTTTTGGAGAGTCAGCCGGATTTGAATTGGGAGTGTGAGGGCATGAGGGAGGCGGTTTATGAGAGTGCGGTGAAGTTTTGGTTGGAGAGGGGGGTTGATGGATGTGAGTTTGTCCGAGGTTTTGGGGAATGGAGCTGGAGCTTGCTGACGATGGTGCAGTTCGACTCGATACCGCGAATCGGTTTTGCAAGGATATGTCGCTTCCAGATGCGGAGGTCAAGGTTGAGGGGAGGTGGCAGCCGGGGTCGAAGTAAGTCCACTATCTCTGCGTCTGTGCGAAGTCGTCGATGCGGCCAGAAACCTCCCCTTTGAGCTGCAGCTAATCACTCCAACCCTTTCTCTTCAGATACTACATCAACGGCCCGAAGATGCACGAATGGCTCAAGGAGCTTCGCACCAAGATCGCCGCAGACACCAATGACCGAGACATCATGCTCGTCGGCGAGCTACCCCTGACTCCGTACGAGGAGCTCCTCAAGTATGTCGAGCCTTCTCGGAAAGAGCTTAGCATGGTGTTCGACTTCGACGTCGTCAAGCTGGGAAACAACGATAATCCTGATGAGTTCGCGAAGCACGAGGTAAGCAACTTCAGCGACAAGGATGAGAGTTATACACTTCCCAACTTCAAGACCGCTGTCCAAAAGGTTCAGAACCTGATGACTGACACTGACGCCTGGGGTACGGTGTTCATGGAGAACCACGACCAACCTCGCTCCATCGCTCGCTACGCAACTCCCGAGCCGAAACACTGGCGTGCGGCTGGCAAGCTGCTCTGCTTACTCCAGACGACTCTCTCCGGCACTCAGTTCATCTTTCAAGGCCAAGAAGCCGGTATGCTCAACATGCCCACCAATTGGAAAGAGTCCGAATTCCGCGACCCGGACGCAATCATTTACATCCGAGACTACTGCGACATGCACCACAAGACCGACCACCGCGCGAATCAGAAAGCAATGGAAGGTGTGTTCAAAGTCGGCCGCGACAACTCCCGTACTCCCGTGCAGTGGGACAACGGACCCAACGGCGGTTTCACCGGCTCCAACCCCAGCTGGATGTCGGTGAACCCGAATTACCACTGGCTGAACATCAAAGCTCAGCAAGACGAGCCGGACAGCATTTGGACGTTTTGGAAGCAGCGCATCGCCATGCGGAAAGAGCATAAAGAGCTGTTCATGTTCGGCACGTTCGCGGTGTACGATTATGAAAATCGCCAGACGTTTACGTATACCAAGATGGCAGCGGACGGGCAGACGGCGCTGGTCATGTTGAACTTCTCGGATGAAGAGGTGCCGCTGAGTACGGTGCAGAGGCATTTGCTTGGACATGAGTACCGGTTGCTGGCGAGTAATGGTGGGGAATTGAAGGAGGGCTTGAGGCCGTGGGAGGGGAGGGTGTATATCATCCGGGAAGGGTTGAAGGCGGAGATGGATGCGACGAGTGTGGTGAGTGAGCTGCAGGATCGTGAGGGCAGTCATGGCCGTGGGGATGGACAGGAGTTCTGCGATCCTGCTTGGTCTGGTCTTGATATGTGATTGCGGTCGTTCTTCCTGCGATTCTTCATCTTGAGTCGTTTCCGTCCTGCGACCGTCGATCCTGCGGTCATTCGCTATGCATTGCGCGATCCGCCTTCTTCCTGCGATGCGTCCTGCTTTCTACCAGTCCCTACAGCTTCAATGAGATGTGCTTTTATTTGAGTGTGCTGCAGTCTCGTGATAGCATGTGACTGTTCCACGCATACATGAAGCAGGTATCGTTCGCATCTTCTCTTGCTGTCGCGGTTTCATGACTACTGTCGCAAGTAAAGTGAGGAAGCGTGTGATACGATGCTCAAGTGAAGTCGGACACTCCACTTGGACCGCGTCGCGTGTCTCGCGCGTCGCAGTTGCCATGGATATCAACGCTTGGACCAAAGCTTAAATTCATCTCAGAACAATGACGACAATCTTGTGAAAGCACAATCATCCCAAACACCATCGACATCGACGACAGACATTCTCTGTAGCAGTATCGGCATACTATACTCCATCCACAATCCTAGCAAACATGCCTCCGAAACGCCGCAGCAACACAGCGCGCACGACCCAGCGTCAACAGGGAACACTCTCCTTCCACGGCAAGAGTAAAGTCACAAAACCGACCTCTCCTCGCAACGCAAAGTCAAAGAAAGATCCCGAGCAGTTCGAGCAGCTGCTGGAGAAGGAGATCAAGACCGACTCCCCGCCTGAAGTCGAAGGACCCACCACCACGGAGATAGCCATCACAGAACAAGTGAAAGCCGAAGTCGCAACACTCGAAGATCCTCTCGGTACCACAATCAGCAAAACCGAAGATGTCCTAGGCGGGAGAGCCACACAGAGTGAAGTCGGAGCTACGGGTGGAAAGGGATCAGGCTGGGTCGGTGACGAGGAGTCTGAGGCGAGGAAGGTTTCCGCGACACAGATCAACAAGTACTGGCGAGCAAAGGAGGCAGAGCGCAAGGCACCAAGGGTACATCAACAGGACTTGAGCACGCATGAGAAGATTCTGAGGGAGTGGGATATGAGTGGGAACTATGGGGTGAGTTGGCTTGAGGACCTGTCAGTCGTTGAATTGTTGCTAATAGTATTGTCGCAGCCCTGCATCGGAATCGCACGCCTGAAGCGCTGGAAGAGAGCCAATATGCTTGGTCTCAACCCCCCGATCGAAGTCCTCGCCGTTTTGCTCAAGGAACTCGATGGTGGGGAAGTCAAGTCGCAGAGAGCGCACGTGGACGAGTTGATGAGCTCTCGCTTTATCGAAACATGAGCTTGTAGGATGTTCGGCGATGATCTGATGGGAAAGCAAGATGGTATGCAACATGGCGTTCAACGGAAATGGCATTTGTGGGTTCATGCTGGGAGTCGTTTCGTATATCGCGGGTAACACACAGAACCGCGCTGTGGAGACCTTGTTATGAGTGACTACGGCACCCTGCTCGCTATGTAGATTCTCAAACAGATTCTCCCTCAAAGTCTCGTGCATCAATCCATTGGCAGTTCCCGTTGCAGTCATTATCCTTAACCAAGTGTCGGTGCTTTCCAGACCATCACTTGTGGCGCTAGTATTGCTGAGCCTGCATATTTAGAATACATACACGACCATTACTGGAGATCGCTTTTGATCAGAGTCTATGCAGCGCAATGGCAAACTCCGCAGCGCCTGTAATGTTGTTGAAGTCTCCTGAAATCTCCTGGACCCGGCAAGCCGCGGTGGATCTGAATGTACAAGCAACCCCGTCTGAGAGGCATGTCCCGACCAAATGCTTCCGTCGTCATCTCACTCGAAATCGTTCGCGTTGCCGCTAAGCAAAAGCCCAATGATCAGGCCAAAGAGTCCCAGCACCGAGGAGAAGATCTCAATGACCAGAACTTTCACGAATCTGGTGGCCATTAGCATGATATGTGGTGGCTCACGACGCAGCATACAACTCACAGACTCGGATCCGCGGCATCCGCCAACGCAGCACTGGAACCGTTGATGCCCACACTAACACCACAAATCAAGTTGCATCCTCCGACCAACAGCCCCGACCAGAACAGCGCGTATCCAGTGAAATAGTTACCCGCCGAGTGTACCGCTTCTGATCCCACACCAGTCAACTTGGCCGAGAAGACAATGCTCATGATGACGCCGTAGATGGCGACAACCTCGCAGAAGATGATGGAGATCAAGTTCTTCGTTCGGATTCGAGGTGCCTTCACACCACCTCCGAGGATCGATGTGCCGGTGATGAAGATTCCCCTGGTCTCGTCTCAGTATCCTGTTCATTGTGTCCCTTCCCCTCCTGATGCCTGCTTCTATCCTGCTTGTACTGACCATGCTGCTCCCACGACCGATAGTCCGATACAAAGTCCAATTCCAGTCGTTGCCCATGCGTAGGGCGATATTGATTCGAGGAACGCGCCGACGTTGAAGGCTTCTCCTTCACCTTGGAAGAGCATGTCTGTGAGGCGTCTGTCGTTAGCTTCCCTGATCTGCCTCCATTCGCCATCTTGAATCCGTACATAGACCGATGATGGTCGCGGCAGAAGTGGCGCCATAGCCGCCGTATGTTAAGCCTCCCATGATTGTGTCGATGTGCTGGAGGGTGAAGTGAGGTCTGTCGTGATGTTCTCACATGCGATGCGGTAGATGCTCATGACATCGAAGCTCTCTCGCCGTCCGCTGATGCTTGGCGGTTGAGTCAGCAACTTTGACCCGACTGCGGGCCATCACATCCACGCTCCACCAACACCTTTCTCTCTCGACAGACACCTCGCTCGCCAACATTCTTCGGAGGTCGTTTGACCGCCTTCACAGTGCTCTCGGACCACCAGCGTCGCCAACGCTCGCCCATCCACGAACATCTCCGCCGCACGCGCACGATAGTCGAGAATGGCGCAGCCAGCAGCGCAGGGCTTCTACGAGCTTTACAGAGGCACATCGTATGCTCGCTGCTTTCAACAGCATGCCTTGAACATGTGCTAATACAGTATCCATCAGCATCGGTCTCGCGCTGGCGGACACGCTCGATGATCTGATCAGCAGCCGTCGCATCGAGCCGCAGCTTGCGATGCGCATCATGGCCAACTTCGATCAGCATATTGCTTCGGTGCTTGGGGAGAAGGTTAAGGCGAGGATGAACTTCAAGGTGGGTGGTGATGCGATTAGGAAGTTCTGCTGGGCGAAAGACTTGAGCGACAGCTGACCTGTCACTCTTTCAGGGCCACTTGGACGTCTACCGATTCTGCGACGAAGTCTGGACATTTGTGATCAAGGACGTCAAGTTCAAGATGGATAACAACACACAACAATTGGATGCGGAGAAGGTCAAGATTGTGGCTTGCCAGACGAAGGAAAAGGTGACGTAGAATGAAGTTCGTCCGACGATGGTGAAAGTCGAAGTGAAGGTCGAGGATCGGAGTGAGGACTACCTAGTTCCGATCAATCCGACGAAGGAGCGCAGAAGGCGAGTCAAGGGCGAGGTAATGGAGAATAACGGGTGGTGAGAGAGGACGATTACGATACCCACGAGAATGGCGAAGACCGGCATGATAATGCGCTTCGCCAGATGCGACGCTGCAAGACTGGTCACCTCCATGATGCTGGACTGGATGTGTCTGCACTTGCGACCTCGAGCGCTACAGTTAAGCGTCAGGGGGGCTCTAGCGATACTGATATGCTTTGAAATGGCAGCATGGATTACCTGACAGTTCAAGTCGAACTGCACTACGATGGAAAGCGTTGAAGTATGCTTGTAGCGTACAGACAAGACTATCAAGATTCTTCTCGCCTTC
This sequence comes from Zymoseptoria brevis, assembly GCA_000983655.1. Lineage (NCBI taxonomy): Eukaryota > Fungi > Ascomycota > Dothideomycetes > Mycosphaerellales > Mycosphaerellaceae > Zymoseptoria > Zymoseptoria brevis. Next base: position 156,885 of record JYJE01001346.1, read on the forward strand.
AAGCGATCTTTTGTATCTGGTTCTTTCTTCGTGATGTGACGCTGTATCAATCCAGTCGCCTTGCACTCTCTGATCGCCATAGTAGAGCTTCACACGCCAAGCCTTGCGACCTCACCTCCTGATTCAAGTTCGTCGACCATCCTCATCAACCACAACCACACGTCTTGCACATCACGATGTCTTCCAAACCAAAGCCACAATGGCTCTTCTACGCCATCGCGTCCGGGGGTTGCGCAGCACTCAATGGCGTCTTCGCCAAACTCACAACAACGCAATTGACTACGACATGGGCAACCGGAATCTCGCATCTCTTCGGCTTGAAAGAAGCAAGTGTCGTTGTAGAAGGTCTCGTTCGAGGCGTACGTCTCAAGTCTACATGCACTGATTGCTTCCATTCCGTGCTTTATGCTAATTTGTCGTCCAGTTCTTCTTCCTCATGAACCTCGCGTTCAACGCAGTCATGTGGGGACTCTTCACACGCGCTCTGACCCTCGCCACAAGTACGGTCCGAGTCAGCGTGATCAACACCAGTGCGAACTTCATGTTAACCGCGGTATTGGGAACGATGATCTTTCGCGAGGAGTTGCCAGGTTAGTGCTGAAACGATGAACCATTCAGCAGACTCATGCTAAGAAGTTTATTACAGGACTTTGGTGGCTCGGCGCAGCACTGCTCGTCACAGGATCCGTCATCATCGGACGGAGAGAGGAAGGTAGAGACGTTGGTGCAGCGGGAACGGCTGGCGCGGAGCCTAGTGTGCTGGCCAACGATGGGAACGCGGATTACACGGATGAGCCAGATGCTCCGCCGCCCAGTGTGGGTAGAGTCCATTCGAAAGGGAAACGGCAAGGAGCTTACGACGAGAGTAGCAACGACTTCGAGCTGATGGGTCCCGAGGCGGGTCAGCTCGGCGAAGACGAGGTGAATAGGTAAGCAACTACGACTATAGAAGAATGTAAAGGTCGCCAGAGCACTAGCGAATGATATGTCCCGACTTTACCCCATGGAAAACTTCGACAGTCCGGCCGCCACCTCCGCAACAAGCCGATCAACTTGAGCATCCTAGTCCAAGAAGTTGATCAAGGTCTCGAGCATCTCACGAGTATCCTCGTCCTCTGCACTGCCACCCTCGAGCCCTGCTCGCTGCTCTTCAAGCGAGGCTTGAATGGCGTCCAATTCCTGTTCGTTGCCTGAGACGTTGAGAATCCTGGCCTTCACGGCAGGCTCCTCGGCGACCAGCCAGGCGAGTATAACACCTATCGTCTGCAAGCAGAATAATCCTCCATCCAGCCGCAGCGAGAACCACTCATCTGCTCTCTCCTCGATCTCATCGTCGGACAACGTCGCTCGCTCCCGCGCAATCTCTTTATCCACAGACGCAACTTTCCGACCATAGTCTTTCCGTAGTTGAACCAGCTTTGAGACCGTGGCGTAATCCTTTTCCCTGAACTTTGCCAGCGTCCGAATGCGCTCCGACGACGGGCCAGGGAGCAATCGCAACAGCGCCGCGAAGATTCCCAACAAGTGCTCAGTATCCGCACTGTCAGCTTTCTTCATGAACATGCTGAAGAGAGTCTTCAGTCCAGCCGCGTCAACCACTTTTAGACAGACACTCGTGGCAGCTTCGCCATGCCCGCCAACCGCATGATCCAGCACTCGTAATGCGCGATGTGAGATGTTCTTCGTGCCCTCTTTGAGCATGATCAAGCAAAGCTCCACACCTTCTGCGTCTACAAACTTGGTCTTTCCTTCAGGCTCGTCGACCACGCATGTCAGAGCGTCGAACAGATTCTCAGACCATTCTTCTTCGTGGGAGTCTTTTGCAGGATCGCGTTTCCGATATGTGGCCAGTAGTTGCAGGAAGAGGTCTACTCCGTCGAGGTCTTCTGCCAGCTTCCGTCGAAGGGCAGGTGATGACTGCAACAAAACCTGCAGCACTTCCGCTGCATACTGCTTGTTCTGTCCTGTCGGCCTCTCTGCACGTTTCGCCCGATTACAGAGCCACAACAGCACTTTCTCCCGGCCCATCTGCTCTGCCACGGCCGGTTGACTCGCGAGATTCTCCATAACCGACAAGCTGTGGTACACCCCACTTCGATCACTCTCGTTCTGCTCGTCCAGCCTTGTTAAATTGCTCATGAGCAACTCCATCAAATCAGAATCCAACAACGCCTTTGTGACTGCGCTCCACTGTTCAGGTCCGGCCTCGACATCCTCATCCAACAGCTCTGCAATAATCTCAATCGCGCCAATCGCGATATCCGTATTCTCATGCGCCAATAAACCCACCAAATTCGGTACGGAGCTTGACTCTGCAAACTCTTCATACAGCTCCGGGTGTTCGCTCAGCAAACTCCAGCTCTTGACCTCCGCATCCAGATCCGCTTCTGAGTCCATAAACTTCGCCGGATCACCCTCGTACCTCGCGCGCAGCTCCGCATTCTTGTTCACTTTCTTCTCAAAGCTCGTTGCGAGTCGCCGTAACCATGCCGAGTCAATAATCTCTTCCTTGTAACCTTCCTCGTCTTGATCGTCGAGGTAATCCAATGCCTCTTCTGCATCTTTCGTCACACCACTGCCGAAGAAGCGGCCGTCTTCGTCGTCGCCATCGTCATCAGGAGGAAGCTCTGGCCCAGCTTCCAGATATTCATCTTCGTCTGCATCCTCGACTGTCGCGCCGTTGGTAGATGTGCCATTTGGTGACGAGGAGCTTGATAGCTTCGTGGCTTTGTATGCAGCTTGTGCGTCGGGTGTCTCGAATTTGCGCTTGTTGGACGACGACGGCAGACCAGGCTTTTTAAATAGATCGTCTACACTGGTCATGTTGTTCAAAGTTCAGGTGGGTGGTGGAGTGTTTTGAACGATGTTTGAATGTTTTCCAGAGCTGCAGATTGAAGGAAACTGCTGACGTAAGATGCGATCTTCTGCAACTTCGGTTCCGCTCGCCAAATGTGGAGCCTGCTTGCCTGCTCACTCCACCATCTCACAATCACACACCTTTCATTCTCTTTCAGCCATCCACATCCCTGATACGACAACTAGATTACTTTCCGAATCGGCTGCGTCGACCGCGAAGTTGAAGTTGGTCTTCAATGGACCTCAGCAAAGAGCCGGCAGGTAAAGGCGGCCTCACAAGACGAGGCCATGCGTTCTGTCATGTGTATTCGATATACTCTACCTTATTCTCTCAATGGACCAAGATCGCCAGCAATCACGGCTCTGATATGGGCTACTAAACTCTGGATTCTCTTGGGATGCGCACCTTTGGGTTTGTTCCGAGTATGAAGGCTAGTTTGACTACCGTCTTTGGCGCGCTCCCGTGTTCTAGCGGTCGGCATTCAACATCGCAACCGTGGCATTGATGAGGCACACGAAGTCAATTTAGGCTTCAGGATGTCAGAAGACCGATGTCCACGGATCACACGCTCACACTGCCGAATCCTGAATCGCCCGCTCTCACTTGGACGAAGCAGTCCGCACGATACAATACGCACTTCTTGTCTCCCATTCTGCAAGGTGTCCATGAATACACCCCAGGTTCCCCGAGTCGTTATTCGGTCCGTTATTATATCCGTCCTTGTCAGATATGTATGCTGATTGCGGGAAATGATAAAGGCAGGGAACCACATGGCTAAATACAGATCCCCACCCCCCTTAATGAGCGGTAACTCGCAATGGCGTCCTACCCGTAATTAGTCGATTTTCTTATACTAAACAGGGCCGTGCGCGGGAGTTAACGCGTATCGCGTTACCCTTAGCTAATTGTTTACCTTCTACTATATTCCTTAATACTATTGCCCTCGTTAATACTATTACTACTACCCCTTGTTTATAGCTCTTTTAATAGTACTAGCGCTCTTAACCCTTCGATCGCCGTCGCCGCCGTAGGAGCGGTAGGAGGAGTTATTCCTATAGTAGTCGTAGAACGGTAAGGAGGGGGGTAGTAGAGCGGACGATTCGAGCTTAGCGGAGTAGCCGATATAGACGCGGTAGTAAGCGGCGGACGTATTCGACGACGGCGGTAACGATAAG